>PVJC01016493.1:0-33633 GCA_004026665.1 Murina feae | reverse complement strand
CGCACACATGTTTCCAGAGATGGGACTTCTGCCCGATCGGCTCCGCCCCTTCTCCTATCGGAGAACCTAGCCCGGGTGGGATGCCCGACTCAAAGGGATGCCTCTCCCTAGTGACTCAGAGGCAGGTGTCTGGCGCCGGGCGTGTCCTAGAGGGGCGGGGTCTGTGCAGGGCGGGAGCGGGTCCTAGGCTCCCCGGCTCCCTGGTGCTGCACCTGGGGCGCTGAGCTGGGCCTAGAAAGGCAGAGCCCTTGTTGGGGGTGCTTCTTCCGTACGTATCTCCATATCGAGGCAGTAAACGAGTCACGCAGGCTTTCCGCGTGTTCGCCTACTGAGACTTGGGTTGGGGCTGGACCAAAGTCGTCCTCCCCTCCTGCCCTGTGCCTGGCCGCCCACCCCATCAGTGAAGAGACTCAGTCTGGGACAGATATGGTTTATTGATCTGGGCCAGAGGCACCGCTGTGCAGCGGGCCAAGGAACGGAAGGGAGGACAGACAGACACTCAGCCCTACACAGGGTGGCCCCGAGGTAGAGGCCTGCACGCCTCTTCTGTGCAAGGAGCGCATCGCTTCGCATGCCGCAGTGCTCCACACTCCACTGGACAAGAGGGAGAGAGACACACAAAGGCCATGGACAGGGATCGCGGCCGAGGAAGTCAAGACAGGGACCTGCGCCGGGGAACTCGCTGGAGGGGAGGCGCTGAGGCTGCGCTGGCCGGTGCGCTCGCAGAGCAGTCGCTGGGACCCTAGCGTGGCGGTGGGTGAGGAGGGGCTGCTAGCTGTGGGCACAGTAGTCGGCGTAGTCGCTCTCGCACTCGGCAAACTGGCCCCGCGGGCTGCGAGGCGCGCGGTCCGGGTCGGACACGGGGCACTCACGCAGGCGCACCGCGTCGTACAGACCCTGCGGCGGCTCGTCCAGCAGCACCTCGCGCTCGGAGCGGGAGCGCGTCAGGAGGCCCACCTTGCGCAGCAGCAGCAGGACCGGCGCGTAGAGCAGGTTGGCCAGACCCATGCCCAGGCTGAGCGGCCCGAAGCCGAGCGAGTGCACGATATGGCCCGCCAGGATGGGCCCGAGCGCGTAGGCCACAGAATAGGAGATGTCGGCGATGGCATAGATGCTTCCGTAGACGGAGACGTGGCGCACGTCCACGAGGAAGGCGAGCGTGGGCAGCAGGGCCGTGTCCACCAGCGCGATGCCGAAGCAGAGGCCGCAGAGCGAGACCACCAGCGGCGCGAAGGAGCGGCAGGCGGGCACGGCGCACGAGCTGGCCCCGATCACCGCCAGCCCCAGCGCGCCGTAGAGCCACTGCAGGTGCGGGTAGCGCGCCGCCAGGCGCACGGTGAGGTAGACGCCCAGCACGTGAGGCACGAAGGCCGGCAGCCAGACCATGCCCATCTCCCACTCGGACGCCGCCATCGTGTGCTTCATCCACGTGGCGATGGTCGGTTCCAGGAAGGCGAGGGGGATGTTGCAAGTGGTGAGCGCGCCGGCCACCACGGCGATGTACGGGTCCAGCATGAGGCGGTGGATGGGCGTGCCCACCGGCAGGTTGGCCCGCGCGCGCGCCGCGGCCGAGAAGGGCTTGGCCACCGCCAGCAGCAAAACCGCGTCGAGCAGCGACACTGCGGCGAGCACCAGAAAGGGCACGCGCTTGCCCGCGAACTCGTAGAGGATGCCCCCGAAGGGCGGCGCCACGAGGCTGCCCAGGCTGATGAAGGCCAGCGCCACGCCCAGCGCGCGGCTGCGCTCCGGCTCCTCGGGGTACTTGTCGGCGATCATGGCGATGCCGGACGTGTCCGCGAAGGCCGAGCCCAGGCCCTGCAGGCTGCGCGCCGCGAACAGCGTGGCGTAGTCCTCGGCGAAGGCGAACAGGACGGTGGAGGCGAACATGACGCCCAGGCCGATGAGCAGCGGCACGTCGTAGCTCATGCGGTCGATGAAGGGCCCACTGAGGGGGTTCACCAGCAGCTGCAGGATGGCCTTGGAGGCGAACAGCACCCCGATCTTCACATCCTCGCTCTCTGTGGGGTAGCGGGGCCGCAGGGCAGGCCCGGCGGGCTGCGCAGCCGTCGGGGATGCTGAGCTGTTGGCCGTGGCGCCGGCGCTGGCGTTGTCTGGCGTGGGCGGCGGCAGGGTGGGCGCCCAAGCCGCCGCGGTCGGGGTGGGGCTCTCGCTGCCCCCGCGCATGTGGGCGATGTAGTCGGGCACGATGGGCACGATGACCATGTACAGCATGTTGTCCAGGAACAGCGCCACGCACACGATGACCAGCAAGAGGCGGCGCTGCCTGCGGGGCTCCCGGAGGGCCGAGCCCACCGTCTCCGACAGCTTGGCAGCCGCCTCCCGGGCCGGGCCTGCGGGTTCCATGGCCCCACCGGCCGCTCTGGCGAGGGCACCTCCGCAGGGGTCGGACGCGGGAGCCCCGCCTGCAGAGATGAGAGCTCGGACTTCGGGGGTGCTGTCGGCGCGGCGCGGCGCCCCTGGTGCCTCAGGTGGCTGCTAGGCGCATGGCTCTGCGCGCCGGGGAAGGCAAGGACCCTGTTCCGAGCGGAGCCCCAGACCCGCCGCCGCTGTGCAGGGGTGACCAGGCGGGCGGCGCACGGAGGGGTCGGGGCCGGAGCAGAGCGCGCTGCCCTCCGGCGCCCCCGGAGCCGCCCCCGCAGCGGAGAGGCCGCCTGCGCCGGCTGCTCGCCCTGCCGCCGCTCTCCCCTCCCTGAGCGCCGGCTCCTGCCTCCTCCTCCTTCGCCTCCTCGTTTTTCCCTTTCCACTGGGGCTGTGACGCTGTGAGTCTCGGCCCCCGAGTGATGCCCCGGCCACTTGCGTCGTTCATGCTAATGCGACGTCGGCTGGGCGGGGGCCGGGGGCGGGGCGCGGCCCGCGGGGGTCTCCCTCCCGGTGGCACCAGCTGGGAACCTCAGAAAAGGGGTCTCTGTGCGTCAGGAGCCCCGGCCCAGCCCCCGAGGGTAACGGGAGCTACGTGCGAGGACCCGGCTTCCCGATCCCCCCTCCCCGGTTAGGACCAAACCCCTCCGCTCCCTCCCGGAGGGCGCGCGGCTGTGCCGGCCCGGCGGGAGAGGATGCGCCGGGGGCTCGGATCTCCAGCTCAGTCCGGATCTTGCGCGAAGCCGGCAGGGAGCCCCCGAGGTGAGCCGCGGTGTGTCCAGCTGTCCGCGCAGCTGGACTGTGGGGCGGGGACCCGAGGGGCGCAGGTTACTGAGACCCCAAGTCTTCGTATGGCCACGCCCCCGGCTCCTTCTGCCGCTGGAGAGGGAGGGTGAGGCGCAGAGGTGCGGGGCGGGTGCCGATGACCAGCCCTTCGGGAGAAGGTCCCCGCAGAGATTCCTGACTGAGCATCTGGGGGTTGGGGGGAAGCGTGGCATTGCCCCCACCGGCCTCGAGTGTCAGCCCCGCCGCTCCCACTCCGCACTCCCTCGCCATGCGCTCCCAGCCAGCACTCCCCTTTCCTCAGTGACTGTCCTGGCCCCCCAGCTCCACCCCACCTCCTAATCTCCAGAGCTGCCTCCAAGTCCCGGGTGGGCTCCGGGAGTAGCATGGCCTGGGTCCTCTCGGTAAGAAAGACCTTTGAGGCTCCGCGCCCAACACCCACTCCGTGGCCCCCCCCCCCCGCCCCCTGGGCTGGACACAGCCGCGTTGCTCCCTCACCTCCAGAAAGGGCCGCACCCACTGAGATGCTCTGGCTGTGCGCTGGATCCAGTGCGTCCTCATAGGAGCGTGGGCCCTGGGCGGCACCTCGAGTCCGTGTTCCCGTCTGCGGGCTGGCTAGAGAGGGGCTCCAAGGCAGCGGAGGTTGGGAGACTTGCGCGATTGAAATCCCAGTTTGTCTCTCCCTTCCAGAGTCGAGAGCTCTCTTCCTGTCCTTCTTACCTCAAAAGCAAACTAGCATGAGGCCTCGCTTCTTCCCCTGCGCGCTTCCCACCCAGGGAAGCGCCTGATGTCTGGAGACAGGGCTTCAGAGACAGGCAGCTGAGGCGGGTTCAGCTCGCTGCTTGCTAGTCAGGGTCCTGGGCAGTTACTCCTCCTCTGTGTCTGTTTCTCCATCTGTAATACGGATGGGGTAATAGTGCTCCTGACTAGGGTGCCTGATCTCATAAGAGCAATGGAAATGCTTGCTATTGTTATTATTTTCATCTGTAAAATGTGCTGTTTTAGCTTCATTTCACAGTGTTGGTCTGCAAAAAGCAGAGGGAGGGTAACAGGGGCAGCCTGGCTTCCTGGCTAGTCCTCTGGTGGGTGAGCTTTGTGGTTCCAGGCTCTGTCCTGGCTGGTGAAGGGCTGGGGGAGCATTGGAAAGTTGGCTCTGCCCCTGAGACGGCTGAGGAATGAGATGATGGAGGCAGAGCATCAGGTGAGAGGAGCAGCCCATTGTCTCATCTCTCCACTCACCCAGGCCCCGGGGAAGAAGACATTCTTGCAGGGAAGGAGCTGCCAGCACCTGCTCACCTGCTGGAAGCTGTGGAGCTGCTCCCTGTGGGAGAGAGGGAGAGAGAGGCCGGACAGGGCAGGCTTGGCTCTGTGTGATTGTGGACAAGTCATGGCTTCTCCCTAGGTTCCAGCCTGGTCTCTGTGAAGGAAGGGGTTAGAGGAGAGCCCTCTCACCTGAGTCCTTGAGCAGAAATGGGGGCTGTCAAAGGGCTCCGTTGGGGTGAGATAATTGTTTTACACAAGAGGCCTAATGCACGAAATACATGCAAGGGGCTTGGCCCTTGCAGCCCTGGCTTTGCCTGGAAGGACGTCCGGAAGGTCGTTCAGCTGTCCGGTCTAATTAGCATATTACACTTTTATTATTATAGATTTTATCTGAGGTCCTTTAGTCGGTACACACACACTCTCTGGCTCATGGCAGGCTCCCTCTAACTGGCTTTGCACACGTATGTCACCTGTCTGGCTGTCTAGTCATTTAGTTTGAAAACTCAGGCCTCTTCTGACCCTCCCATTATGAGGCTCTGAAAGAGGCAGCCTGCAGATCAGCTATGCTTATAGGTTTATGCATATAGTGTGTGCCCTGTATGTTCAGAAGGCCCGTCTAGTGGCTGAGGAACTTAGAATTTAGTGGAATCTTAGAGAACAGAAACTTCCCAGGGTCTTTAAGACACAGACCCTTCCCCCAGCCCTCTGGCCCACATAACTCAGGCTGTTCTTGAACATGGAGCCACAGTACCTCCGGGCTCCTCCTAACTCTCCAGTCCTCCATTCCTTAGTGGCAGGAAGCAGACTCAGTTATGACACACTCTGTGCCAGGGGTGTTATGTGTGCTGTTTATCCTGGTCCATCCCTCCTGCCTTACTGATGGGAAACTGGGCACAGAGAAGCTGGCTCACTGGCCCATGATCCCAGCAGTAGAGCCTGGATTTGAACTCAGGCTGTGAGTCTTGCCTCGTGGTCCTCACACGGCCTCCCTATACCCTGTTACCTCAGTGAGGTGCTGCTCCTCCATCTGCAAGGCAGCAGCCTGGAAGGGTAGGGAGAGGCCAGATGAAGATCCTGGGAGGAAGCAGGTCCTGCCTGGCTCCCTGAGGCCCCAGGGACACTAAACTCCTTTACCCTCCAACTTCAGGCTCAGAAGATAACTTCTCACCCCCATCCTTCAGCAGCTCCAAGAGCTCGGGTGCAGGAGTTACAGGGGCGGGGGGGGGGGGGGGGGAGGCAGGGAGATACTCTCCCTTTCAGGAAAAGGATTGGGCCTGAGCCTTGGCAGGACATGGGGAATGACCCCTTCCTGCACTGGCCTCTGGGGAGTTGTCCAGGGTGCTGACCCTGACTCCACCACTTGCCAACCAGCCTCCCACAAGGGCCCTGCCGCTATGTCTTCCAGTGCCTGTGGCTTCCTCTTCAACAGAACTCTTGGCAAATTCCTTTCTGGAGACTCCTTTTTCTGAGCATAACTTACAAGCATAAGAGACCTTCCCTTCCAATCCTGTTGGAGAAAATGGAAGTACTTTTTCCTCCACTTTCTCAGCCAGATTTAGGGACTGTTGCTACAAAGTGCCTATCTGGTATGCAAAGTAAATCAAATAAATAAAGGAAGGACTTTATTTATTAGACACACAGAAGTGTTTACAATGTGCCAGGCACAGTTGTAAATATTTTACAAACATTAACTCATTTAATCATCTTACCAACCTTCCTATTCTCTTTTTGCAGGCAGGGACACTGAGTGTGGTAATTTATCCATGCCCAGATTGCTCACCAGTGGTGGAGACAGATTCCAATGTAGGCTGCCTAACTCCAGCATTCGCTCTCAGCCACCGCACCATCCTTCTCCAGGATGGCTGAAGAACAGGCAATGACTTATGGAGAGTGTCTAGCTTGGCGCCTGGCACTTTACAGAGGCTCAATGATGCTCTTGTAGGGGTAGGCACCTTGGGGGTTTCTGGGTGACTGCCTTTCACTTCACCCGCTGGATGTAGTTGTGGCTTCAGTCTGCTAGGGCAAAGTCCTTTCCACGCAGGATGGTGCCTGTGGAGTGTGCCAGTGGAGGACTCACGGTTCCTGGTGTATGGGAGCATGGGGAGGGGATGGAAGGATAACCCTCCTGCATCTGTGCTGGGGCGAGGTCTGGTTTGTGTTGTGTCGGGGGGTAGTCTTGAGGGAGTTGTGTGGGGGGTGCTACTTTGCAGGAAGGCATCAGCTGGTCCTGAGAAGGTCATGGGCCAAGCCAATTCCAGGGCCTTGCCAGTTGTTGCTTCACTGAGACATCTGATTCCTGAGACACAAAACGACTGTTTCCGTAGAGAAGCAGGTTGATGGTGGCGGCAGCATGTGGGTGGGGCACCTGCTCCTGATTTATTATTTCTTTGTTTCCCTGGAAGCACTTAAGTGCAGGCTTCGTTCCAACAAAGCTCATGAGCCTCTCTGGATTCCAGTGCTGGGGGGAGGGCGTGCAGCTGGCTGGCCTCCCATTACCCACCCTATGCGCTTTCTCAGGAGCGCCTAGGGGCCGCAGCACCACTTAATTAATTTAGGCTTCCCCAGCCGCATATTCTCAGACTCAAAGGAACAGAGCCTCCCCGTCAGCCTTTCCCGGAAGCCTGTGAGTCTGGTGGCTGGAAGCCAGGGCTACGTGCCTGCCTGCCCGCCCTTGGCCAGTCCGTTCTCGGGGCCTGGACCTGCCTCCAGAGTGTAGCTGAGCTGTGAAGGGAAAAGAAAGGATGGCAGCCCCTGCACTGTGGGTGGTGACCAGGGTGCTGACCCTGACTCTACCACTTGCCAACCAGCCTCCTTCGTGTCTGTGGGTCCAAGAAGAGGCTGGTTCCTCCCTGCTTCCTTCCGACTCCTGACATCTCTGTGAATTATTGTGGAGCAGCAGGGCGTCAAAATCTTGGTTTCTCACTCTATTACTTCCCATCCCAACCCAATGAGTCTCTCAGGGTCATCTACCTCCTGCATGGACACTATCCCTGCCCGCAATCAGCCCCCAACCCCAATCATCTCCCACAGTGGCAGTCAGTCCCCTCCCATTTGTCCCTCGATTCCAGACACAGCCAACCCACCCTCATGTGGGCCAGTTCCCATATGCTCAGACCTCGCAGGACTCCTGGCTGCCTGGGACTGGAGTCCCGGGATCCCGGCTTTTCACGGTGAGCCCCAACCTTCCTCCCTCACAGCCCCGGGACCGGAGTGTGCACAGCCCATGCCCAGCTCTGCTCTCCTTGTGATCACATTCCTTGGTTCCTGAAACACTGTGAACAACCTCTCCTCCCTCACCATGAATCCCTTGCAAAGTCCACTCCCCTTCAGGACTTGATTCTTCCTGCAGGCGGCATGTTCTCTGCACCAGCCTGGGAGCTCCCTGAAGCCAGAGCTGCCTCTGTGTCTGCTTGACTTGCTAGGAAAGCACTGGCCACAGCACCTTCCATAGGCACGGATGGGGCAGTGGTTATTAAGTACTTTATGTGAAAATTAATCACATAAGTAATGCACACAGAGACATTGTTTATAGAGATGCTCATGGAAATTAGGACATTATGAATGTTCATTTGTGGCCCCAAACCCTTGTCTCCTCTGCCACTTCGCAGGAGCTATCACTTTACTTTTGAGAAAATAACTAATCGTCCTTCACTGGGGGAAAGGGGAGGGAGGAAAGAAAAGAAACCACCACTGTTACTGCTATTATGAGTGTTTTAAACATATCAATGAACCCTCATAAAATGTAAGATATACAGCCTTTATGTTTAAATAAATATATTCCAACATGTATTATAAATGTATCATTCTGTAGTTCTTTCCTTTTCCACTCAACAGCATATCCACTTTAGCTGATACAGAAGTAGCTCAGCTCTCTTAGCTGCCACGTAGTGTTTTTGTTATGAACACACTGGCGTGCTTGCAGTTATTTGCCTATGACGGACATTCAGGTGGTTTGTAATTTTCAGGTGTGAGGTTGTTGCGACGGGTCTTTCTGTGTGCTGGTGCACATGTTCCCCAGGAGATACACCAACAACGGGGTTGATCCCAGCAATCTGTGCATGCTTTCAGTTTTAAAAGAAATTTCCAAATTGCCTTCCAAAGTGGCTGCATAAATATATCCCCATGCAAGCCGAGGGTGAGAGGACACGCGCCTCGCACCATCCCTTTGTCAATCTGATGGAAGAAAAATGGCATTCATTGTTGTTTTTATTGCATGAGTAGTTTTTATATGTTTACCTAGAGGCCCAATGCATGAAATTCGTGCAAGGGGCTCAGCCCCCTGCCACCGCCGGCCACCTCGGACTCAGCCCTCACAGCCCTGTCTTTGTCCAGAAGGTTGACAGGAAGGACACCTGGTCTAATTAGCATATTATTACGCTTTTATTATTATAGATGGCTATTGGTATTTTTTTGTAAATTGCCTATTATGTTCTTTCAACGTTTTTTATTAGATTGCCTTTTTCTTTCTGAGTTGTAGGAAGTCTTGTTGAATAAAATACCATCATTAAACAGGATAATGCCATCAAATAAAATACTTTTGCCCTGGACATGTCCAGCTAAAAACCTGTTGCTATTTTTTCACTACTAGAAGTTGTGGTTTACACTTGTTGGGCAGGATAAATTAGAGGTGACATGAAGCTGCTACACCAAGTGAGACCCCTCAGTGTCTCTTAGCATCAACAGGGAAGCATCCAGACTCTTTAGCTGGATATAAAAGGGCCTCTAATCCATCTAATCCATCTCACCAGTGGTGGAGACAGATTCCAATGTAGGCTGCCTAGTCTTCTGTGGTCTCAATACAATTCCTGGCTTTTTAAAAAATATATTTTATTGATTTTTTACAGAGAGGAAGGAAGAGGGATACAGAGTTAGAAACTCGCTGAGAGACAAACATAGATCAGCTGCCTCCTGCACACCCCCCTCTGGGGATGTGCCTGAAACCAAGGTACATGCCCTTGACCAGAATCAAACCTAGGACCCTTCAGTCTGCAGGCCAATGCTCTATCCACTGAGCCAACCTGGCTAGGACATGATACCCAGATTTGATTCCTGATTCCAACACCTTCCACCTGTCCAACCTTGAGCCAATTTACTTAAATGCTATGGGTCTATATTTTTTTTCTTCATTTAAAAAGGTGTACATAATTGCTCTTTCTTTGCAAGTCTTCTAAGTCTCTGACCTTGTGCAAGCTACTTAATTTCTCCAAACCTTCCTTACATCTATAAGGTGGCTGCACTGACAATGCCTCACAGGGTTTGGTGTTGAAGTACATGAGTTGATGTGGTTAATTTAACCACTCCTGTGTGCCTAAATGACTGCTATCCATCTTTTATAATCAAATCATGCTTCTTTGTGTCACTCTACCCCCCCCCAATAAAACTCTCTCCTTTGTGCTGAGACCATGCATCTATGACTGCACTGTCGCAGTTTATTATGAGGATGAGGTCACATGTCTGTTTCCTCTACCAGAGTGTGTGCCCTGCAGACGGGGGCTGAGGTGGCAGGTTATGCTCACTGCCTGGGACACAACACACCCAGTAGAACACTGTGCAATGGAAGAATGAGTCTGTCACTTTTGGAAGAAATAAGCTTCCTCATCGTGCCAAAACCCTGTTGAGCCAGGAGTTGTCAGGTCACTCAGAGGAAAATTAAAGTGTTCCTGACAAGTCTCCCAGATGCACCCTGGGGAGAGTGACACAGATTTCGCTAAGGCATGCTGACACTGCAGACTCATTGGAAAGCACCCCATTGACTTATTGGGTGGGCAAAGAGATACTTAAGGGAAACGCTTGGCTCTGTGGGGAAGCCCAAGAAGACAGATGAAAGCTGCCAGGCATCTCTGCTGGTCTGGGAAGCTTGTCTTGGTCGGGAAAGCAAGCACTGGCCAGTCAGAGCCACTTGCATTGTTAGACTTGAAAAGTGTAAGTTTGGGGCAGGGAACTCGGAGACCAGCACAGCGGGAAGGCAGAGGACGGCCCTCGGGACGCTGCCCCTGCAGGTGGGGGCTGCTCAGGCTGCAGCATCAGGCTGCGTCAGGCCACCCAGCTCTACCCTCCTCTGCACATGGCAGAACTCAGTGCAAGTCCATGGCGGACACTCGTTCTGAAGGGGATGTAGTGACCACCTTCTCTGAGAGCTGTGGAAACCCTCTGTGCTGGGTAATGTGGCCACAGGTCCAAGGCCAGCTGTCCTGAGGCCTCTGAAGATAGATTCCCTCTCAGAGGGGCCTGTTTGCATGGTGGAGGGGAGAGGAGGAGGCCCCATTTGCTGACAGGGCTGGCCTGCGAGGCACCTGCACTGCACTTGCCAGTCCTCGGCTCCAAGGCCTGTGGACAGGTCTGCGCCATGAACCTGGGCCTGAAGGGCGGAGGGCACTGTGAGGGCAGCCAGCGTCCCCGACCTGTCTCGGTGGCTGGGGTCGGCCCTTTCCCAGGCCACCTGCCTCAGGTCACCTGTGAGGAGAGAGGGGTGAGAAGACTGTCCTCGTGTGAGCCCTGGCCCTAAGCCAGACCAAGAAGAAGGCTTTTACCATTATTAGCTTCCAGCCTTAGATGCTCCTCTGAGCCAAGTTCTCTCGGGGCCCATTTCATAAACTGGCAGCACAGGGGCTGAGGAACAGCCAAGGTCACCTGTCTGTCTGGCTGCAGCATCTGGGAACAGTTTGTGCCACAGACACACTATTGTGCCCATTGGTTTTCCCTCTTGACCATGTGGCAGTCATGTTCCCCTGAGCTGCCACCCCCCTGGGTGCTGGGGACCACCCAACCCCAGGGACAGGGGCCATGTGGTACCTGTTTTCTCCTTCTATTCTGACCTCTGCCCTTGCTCAGCCCCTGGCCGGCACTACTGCAGTGCTCTCTCCATAGATCCCTGCCTCCACTGTTGCCACCAGCTCTTGACCCCTAAACTGCCCTCAGGGGAAACTTTTTGAAACATAAATCTTCCCCATCATAAGCACTCAAAGGGCATTTGTTAAATTAGTCATACTCTGCTTTCAATTCCCGCTGCCAGGGTCCAGTCCCACGCTGGCCCTCCCAGCGCCCCTGCCGTGCACAGCTGTCAGGGTCCCTGGGCTCTGAGGTGCCCGTGCCCATTGCTGCCCGTGTTCTCTTTCCCGGCAGTAGACTGCTTCCCGGGGGCACGCTGGCCCACGTGCACAGGCCTCCCCCTGGCACTGAGGAGGATTCTCAGGCCTGACTGTGTCTTCTCCCCACCAGGGCTGCACTCAATCCCACTAACATCGTCCAGGCCCACGGTGGACCTCACAGGCGGAAAAGCATCTGGGAACAGTTTGTGCCACATGCACATATGGATGTGTGTACCAACCCCTGAAGCAAGGCATACGCCTGTTCCACTGTATTTATGTTCAATGCTGGTCACAACCCACTAACTTGATTTTATAAACAACAAATGGTTGGTCACCTGCAACTTGAAAAGCTTGGCACTGGCTTACTTATTCCTCACACAGCCTTATCGTGTCCAGTCTGTTGTCCTCTGCCATTTATATCGATGAGACAGAGATACGAGTAATTCATTCTGGGTAATGCAGCTAGCAAGCAGCAGAGCTGGGGTTCACACCTGGCGAGTGGCAGCAGAGCCTGTACCCCACACCCGCCATGTGTTTTTGGTGATGGGTCAGGGCTGGGGGGGGTCAGGAGGCCATGCTGAGCCACTGCAGGGCCGGCTCTCAGCTGCCTACATGCCCTCAGGAAGTGGCCAGCAGGAAAGAATGCAGCGGGTGGAGGCTCGGGCCCAGATGGGGCAGTTCACTTGTGCTGAAGTGCGAGGTCCTTCCTCCCCTGCAGTCTGTCTCAGGGAGTGAGGCTGGACCAGGACCAGTGGGGTGCCGGGGAGGCCAGTGGAGACTCGGGCAGGACTGAGCACTGCAGGACAGCGACACCCCGGTCCTGCCGGTGACCATGCTGACAATGGCTAGTGCGGCACATACATGAGCTATGACCCTCTCAGACCTGTCGCCTCCATGTCCCAGCACTCAGCCTGCGCCTGGCACGTGTGGAGCAAATAGATAGAGCTTTTGATGCGTGTTCTTGGGAAGGCAGGCGACAGGAGCTCTGACTCTTGTTGAGGTAAAATGATGTTGAAACACATCTAAGGAGCCCGGGCCTACGTGGCTGTGGCAGGTGAGCCCTGAGAAGGGGTCTCAGGGACAAATTCTGGGCCAGCAAGGTGGGACTTGGACCCCTCACTCCTGGTGATGAGGGAAGTTCTGGAGAAAATGCCTGCATTGATGGGAAGCTGTCCCTGGGGCATGGGCCGGTGGCCCAGGACACCTTGAGAGGCCCAACTCTGGCGGCACTGGCCACCTGGGCCCAGCTCGAGGCTGTCTGGGGGGAGAGGGCAGGTAGCCCCTGAAGAGTCCTGGGGCTCCGATGGTGGGGCAGCGGGGGGCAGAGACTTCCTACTCAGGACTGAGCGCAGGGTGGTCCTCTCTCACGGGTGTTGGCCCAGCCTCGGGGGCGGCGGCTGTGGGAGGGCAGTGGCTCCAGGCACTTGGGTTTGAAAATGTAATCAGCTTCAGTGTTAAGCAGATTAACCAAAGCACTGTTTTCCCAGGTAACGAAGATGCTATTAATTAAACTTCACTTAAAGCTAGTTTCAAACTAACACTTGATGACACACGTCTGCATCCCTCCGAGGAATGTCTGTCTCCACGGGCTGTGAGGCCCCAGCTGGGCCTTGCATCTGCGGGGGGCTCTGCGCCTGCCTAGGCTGGCACAGGGCGGACCGTCCCGGGTGTGCAAATGAACAAGCAACAGGTGGGTAGCTGCCATGTTCTCACCTGAACCTCGGGGATGCTATCTGGCGGCAAGCTGTATGGCGGGGACATCCTTTCTACTGACCAGATATTTCCAGTCCCAGCCTCCCTCGTGGAGAGTTTGGTCTGCATGGTTGATGGGCTCAAAGGGCCCCTGTGCATCCCTCGTGGCCGGGAGCAGGGCCAAGACTCACCCTGAGTAGCCCTTCTCAGCCTTCCTGGTGAGGGGTGGGATCCACCGAGCACCCCTGGGGCCCAGGAAAATCCCAAGCTGTACCCCATATGGAGCACCACCAGGCGACACCCTGTATTCATGGTGGGAGTAAAGGCTGGCCCAGCTTCAGACCCCAGTAGGAGGGATGGAGAGAGGTACCTGGCACAGGGCCAGTCCTGGCTGTTTCTTGAAAGGTAGAAGGCGAGGACTTTTTTCTGAGCAGGGGTGCGGGGGAACTGGCTGAGCTGTGCTTGGCCAGAAGTTGGAGGAGAGAGAAGATGGAGGTCACGTACTGTGGCAGGTGCTGGACCAGAGGACGGGTGTGGTGGGGCAATGTCCTGGGACCGGAGCGGCAGTGTGCCAGGCCCTGGGGAGCCAATAGCTATCCATGGAGGACTGAAGGGAACTATATAGGATCCCCATGTTTGGGTGTTTTAAGGCTAGAGTCCCAGATGTAGAAAGACGGGTCCAAAGGGCAGGGTCATTTCACAGCTCTTAATGCATAGAGCCTGTGGCTTTGTAAAAGCATGACGCCAGATTCCACTCCCGCCAACCATGAATGCTTCTCTCCCCCTCACCCCACAGCAGCACGAGGGTCATTACCTTAAACACACGCACCACAACTCAAGCAGCCACCGGGGCAGCGCCACCTTTTTTAGTGATTAGAAGTCAGTGTGACACCCCACCCACTAGTCTCGGGGTGCTCTGGTCTAGATCTTACCCCGACTATCTCTGGGCAGGTCCTAGCATGCCCGCCCCACCCACTGGCCCTTTGCACATGCTCTCCCCTCTGCCAGGAGAAGAGTTCACCTGCAGGTCTCGTTCCCTCCCCTCCTCTCATCGCATCTCTCTGGTATGAAGGTTCCCAACAATAGCCCTCACACCTCTCATCCCCCTTGGCTGTGACTATTTCCAGTGTGTGTGTCCCTGTAGTAGAGTTCATAGGGTGAGTGTACTGCCTGTCCCCTCCCTGGAATGAATGTCCTAGGAGGACACACAGAAAGGGGAATGGGTTGGGATACAGAGGTGAGGGGAGAAGCCAGCGCCAGCTGCTGGGCTGGAGTGTACAGAGGGGTGGAGGACACTGTGGAGAGGATGGGGAGGAATGGGGTGCCTCCTGGTCTGACCCCTGCTGCTCCCAGAGGGCTGGGAGGGAGGGAGGGAGGGAGGGAGGACCTCCCCCCTTACCACCACTCCTCCCTCCCTCCCACTATCCCTCCCCCCTTCGGCTCAGCAGCATGTTAATGCAGGAAGACCTCTAGGCCATTCTTTCTCTTGGCCACAGTTTGAGAAACAATGCATGACATGCAGCAAAAGCTAAATACAAGGGGGTATACAAAAGCTGATAGGGGGTCCTGAGGGGTCCTGGGGAGGGGGTCCTGGAGATGGCAGGGGCTGGTACTCCAAGGCCCTGAGGGGCTGTTGAATTAACCAGAGGGATGGTGGTGAAGAGTGGAGAAAGTGAAGATGCAGGAAAGCCAGAGGTGGAGGTGGAGTGAGGAAGTGGGGAAACTAGGGGAGGAGTCCCGTCCACAGAACCAGGTAGGGAGGAAGTGGCCAGCTGAGCGGATGATGTGTAATTCAGAGTAGAAACAGGAAGCGGGAGGACTGACGACATCTACTCGCTGCAGGACCATCAGTGTGCCAGGACACCACCCAAGTGATCTGAGCCATGACCTCAGCCCAGGGAGATTGACCTCTGACCCCATGGTCACTGGTGTTCCAGGCCTTGCTCAGCTTATCCAGGATCTCAATCAAGCCACCCCCCAAGACTGTCCGCAGGCACCTGCCTTGGGGTCTGCGCCCTTCTTTCCTAGGGCTTGTGGCTCCCTCCATTCCCCAGCTCTTCCCACACTGAAGGCCACATCAGCAGAGAGCCAGCCACACCCTCCAAGGGTGCTGGTCAGAGCCTGGCCCAGCAGGACTGAGCTCTGCCAGGGGTGAAGCCTGGGTGGGCTCTGATTTGGTGAAAATCTGAAACCACAGCTTGTGAGTAAGGACCCCCTTCTGCTCCTACAGCAGCTGGCCCCGGCTTTCTGAATGAACCATCTCAGCTTGGCAATCACGCTGGTGTGAGGAGGCCTCTGAATGGCTTGTCAGGAGGCCTGGGAATACCCGAGGCAACCAGGAGCCCTTGGAAGCCCCCAGGCCTCCCACGTGCTGAGTTACCCATGGATCAGGTTCCATGGTGCCAGGCCAGCAGGTGCTGCCACTGAGTGCTGAGCGATGGGAGAGATGCTGACCCACTAAGCCCCAGGCACGGCCCTCCCTGCTAACTGTCCTGCAGCAGAGGAGCTGGGTGTGGAGATGTGGGTGGGAAGGAGGCTGCTGCCAAGCTGAGAGTAGGCATGGCCTTGCTCCGGAATCCAGGAGGGCAGCTGAGGGCTCGGAGGTGAGCTGCAAGGCGGGGTCTGAGGGTGCCGGAGGCGGGAGGGCCATCGCTGGTAATAAGTCTGTCCCGGGAAGAGGGGCTTATTCTGCGAGGACAGCTCCACAGTTGGCGATGCCCAGAGGAGGCTGGGAGAGGGCAAAGGGCTGGGAATCCTGGGGAAAGAGGAAGGCCTAACGGCACGCAGCCAGTCCTGCACGGAGCAGCTTTGCACGTGGCACCTCATCTTCCCAGGCACCTGGACAGCTTGCCTCCAAAGGCCTTCAAATGCTTATCTGAAACCCGGGGCCTCGTGGTTCTGGGAACTCAGCATCTTTTCCTAAAAAGAAGATGGTGCATATACTGTATCTCCTATAATTTCCCAGCAGGGTCTGGGTGGGAGCTCCATCATGAACTGCTTCAGTGTTTGCTGCAGGGAAATATGCAAATATTCACACCTAGTGGAATTATGGAGACAAAAATAGACTCATGGCAGTTCAGGCAGGTTTCGCCACCAAATGAATTAGGTCAAGACAGGTTTTGCAGCCACATTAGTTACAAAAACCTTTTGGCGTTCACTGCTTTTGAGATTTTGAAGTTGCTGATTAGGGATTGTGGATCTGTACTTGTTCCCAAACAGGTTCTGAGAGGGTAAGTGAGCGAAGATCACAGAGCCAGGAGGTGGCAGAGCGGGGCTCAGGGCCGGGCTTTCTGCTTCCAGCCCTGGCTCGGCCTGTGCAGCGCTGGAGGGGCACCCGTGCTGCAGGACAGCCGTCTGTGGGAACAGCCAGGGCACGGTGCCCAAATCAAAGATGGCCGGAAATGAGCCGTCCCAGTCATCACGGGAGAACCCCAGCCAGGGCTCCCGGTGGCTCGGAGATCCCGTCCCCAGCTTCACCCAGGGTAAGGGGTTTTCAGACACAACATCCCACTCCATCTTACCTTTGTGGTTTCTAAGGAAACGGGACCCTGGGCCCATCTCTCAGCACAGACTGCCTTTGCCTATGGCCTTGCTCTGTCTTGACTGTGTCCAACACTCCATCCAAACTCTTTCCTATATCCCGCTCTTACCCCAAATCCTCAGCCGCCTCGGCACTCCCTAGCAGGAGGCCCATCACTGCCCGGGTGCAGCCCTCCTTGCTACAGCAAGTTTGCAGCCCAATTCTAATGGCATGGCCCCCGTGGCCTTTATCTAATGGGGTTTGTTGTTGCTGATTAATAGGATACTGCACGTCCAAGTCTCCAAGCCCTTTCACTCGGTTTCCCTAACCCCCGTGAAAGCCACCACCGGAGGTGTGATTACTGACCCTGTTTTACTGATGGAGAAGAGGCTCGTGGTAGCAGTCATGGTGCAAGACCTCACAGCCAGTGAGTGCAAGAGCCCAGATGCAAAGCCAGGCCTACTCCCCGCTGCTGTGGCTCCTGGAAGGCCGCACAGGCGAGGGTTTCAGCCTGTCACGCCCTCAGAGGGCCCGGGACGAATCCCATCATCTGTAGTCCTCAGGCAGCAGGCTGTAGCCGGGGCTTCATGGAAGCATCTCGATTTCTACTGAAAAACAAGAAAGCCTGAGGAGCCAGGGCCCTCTTGTCCACCTGGCGACGGCTTGCTGGGCTGCGGGGCAGCTTGGATAGAACACACTTGGACAGTCAGCAGCTTCTCACAGGCCCATGGAGCTCCCACACTCGCTTCTGTCTCCTGCGTCCTTGTCCCCTGAAGGCATCTGAGCTGTAACCTCTGCTCTACCATGTCTGTCTGACGAGGGGGCAGTGATGTCGGCTCACTGCCAGGTACAAGCTTGCTGCGTTTGGAGGGAAGGGAGAGTATCCCCATGTGCCAAGCGCCTGTCAGCTGCTGCAGGTGCCAGACATTAGTGAACCCGTGAGGAAGGTGGTTTTAGTGCCATCGTACAGGTATAGAAATCGAGGCGTGGCAAGGCTTTGTGACTTACTTGTGCCAACCTGCAGGAAGGGGCAGTGCCTTGCCTGGATCAGGTCTGTCTTCTGCCGGAGCCTGCTCTGTCCACTGCTGTGCCCAGACCTCATTCCAAGGCTCCTGCAGGCAATAGCCTCTTCATGGAATCACCTGCTGACAGGCATGGCTGCAGGGGTGCTGTGGTGAGTGTGACTGGGGCACAGCCCAGGGCTTCATGGGAGAAGCCAGGGCAGACCTGTGGAACATGGGGCGGGTCTGGCTTTTCCCTCTAACTTACCCGTTGAAGAACTATGGGAAGAGAGCTCCGTGGCATGTGAAGTCTCAGCTCTAGTGCCAGGGCAGGGTGAGGGCTAGGTCTGCAGAGTCTGCTCCCTAGGTGGACCACAGGGTTCCTTTCCAAGAGGAGACCAGAGACAGACAGGAAAAATGCCACCTCCACGTGATCAGTGTGAGAAGCACGGAGGCAGGGGAGGAGGGGCGGGCCTGAGACAGGGCAGCCACAGTGGTCAGACCAGGACAGTGGGGATGAGGTGGCCAGCCTGGCAGCTGTTCTTGCAGACACAGGACCCTGACCCCCATCCCTGATCCATGCTGGACAGAGGTTTAGAGCAGCAGCTCCATGAGTCTGACAGAGAGCCAGCTGTGCTCCATTTCTTTCAGAAACGCAGCGTAGGGGCTAGGCAGGAGCTGTTTGGTGAACTAAAGAAATGAAAGCATTGCCTAGGCAGTGCCCGCTTCCTTTGGAGGAAACGGGCCAGTGCTTGGCCGCGAGTTCCTGTGCGGGCAGCGGCGTCACCTAAAGGGCTTGTTGACATGCACAGTAGGGACTGCAGCACCCACAACCTCCGACTCTGTGAGTTTGAGTTTGTATTTCTACCAAGTTCCCAGCAGGGCTTCCTTTGCCCTTGCCAGGAGTTATCTCCTTCCTTCCCCCAGAACAGGCGGCTCCCACTGTCCTGAATGAGTCCACTGATGGTCTCTGCTGCCACTGTCTGGCCACTCTGCAGAATGACATGCTGTCCCTCCAACATGGCGGTTCCATCTGCCTCTTTATTCTCATTTTTATTTCACTAAAAGTACCTTCAGGGGGATAAATCATTTTCCTTGTAAATTTCTCAGTGAAGGTTTGACTGATGCATTGGGCTTTTAAAGTCATCACATGTTGCCACTATAATGTCTACCTCAGTGCGTTTCCTTTAGGAGTCATCGCTGTCATTCATGCATCCCTTTCTTTAGTCCATTAAAATGTTTACCTGTGCTACTTTACCTATTGTATTTCATATTGGATCATCCAGACTGAAAATCAACAAGGAAACAATAGCCTTAAAAGAACTAAATCCAGACAAATTTAATTGATATTTTTAGAATATTTCACCCCAATGTAGCAGAATATACATTTTTTTCCAAGTGTACATGGAAAATTTTTCAGGTTAGACCACATATTAAGCAACAAAATAAATCTCAATAAATTTATGAAGATTGAAATCATATCAAGCATCTCCTCTGATCATAATGGTATGGAACTAGAAATCAGTTAAAAGAAGAAAACTAGAGGAACTAGAGTAATAACAATAAAAAAGACCAAAGTGAGTAGAAAGAATGACATAATAAATATCAGAAAATAAATAATTGAAAAGAGTCTATTAAATAATACAAGAAAACAATGAAACCAGGAGCTGGTTCTTTGAAAAGATAAGATTGATAAACCTTTTACCAGACTTATCAAGAAAAAAGAGAAAGAGGACCCAAAGAAAGAAAATCAAAAATAAAAGAGAAGAAGTAACAACTGACTGTCCAAGATGTCCGAGCATCCACCCACCGGAGAAAGCCATAAACCATTTCCCCCCCCAACCCCCAGCCAGGTATCCATAGCTCCCAGCATCAGCAGCACCCTGGGGGGTGGAAACTCCATACATTTCAAAGACCACTTCTTCCTGCCCAACCCCTCTCCTCCCTTACCCGCAGGCCTTAAAAACCCAGCCCAGTTCGGTTCAAGTGCGGCCTCACTTCTCTCCTTCCCTTCCCCGGGAGTTGTGAGCCATCCGTTTGCTCCTAATAAAGCCTTGATGACTTTCCATTTCAGCTCCTTCTTTAATTCTTCAACAGCTTAACAAAACACTGACATCACAGAAATACAAAGCATTATAAGAAAATATTACAAACATTATATGCCAAAAATTGGACAACCTGGGAGAAATGGATAAATTCCTCAAAAAATTAAATCTTCCAAAACTCAATCAAGAAGAAACAGAAATCTGATTACAACTAAGGAAATTGTAACAGTAATCCCCAAACTCCTAGCGAGCAAAAGTCCTTTACTGGATGTCTTTACAGCTGAATTTTACCAAACATTAAAATAACCAAAACCTATACTTAAACTATTTTTAAAAAATCCAAGAGGGGGAAGATGCCCAAAACCATTTTCTGAGAATAGCATTATCCTAATTTAAAAAACAAATGAAGACACTACAAAGAAAGAAAAGTGTATGCCAATATCACTGATGAACAAAGATGCTAAAATCCTCAACAAAATATTAGCAAACTGAATCCAGCATTATATTTAAAAGATCATACACCATGATCAAATGGGTTTTGTTCTGGGGATGCAAGATTGGTACAATATCCATAGGTCACTTAACATGATACAACACATAAACAAAATTTGTATGTATATAAATATAAATGTTCATTTGTTCAAAATCTCAAATCTCTGAAAGTTCTTCACTGATTGCTTTGAAATTTTGACACAACATTGCATTAGAATATGTGCATGTTTTTATATACCTACATAATATAGATGTCACACCTGTGACAGGTATAAACATGCTTTTTTTGGAAAAAAAAAAACAGGTAAAAACATGCGTTTTTTGAAAAACAGTGCCATCTGTTGAACATAAAAGCAACACACGCTACAAACTTAACAATATTATTCAGTCTAACATTCAAAGCCAGGCAGTCACATACAAGTCTGTCAACACTGCTGTGGAAGCAGATGAAGCAGTTAATTGTCCAACAGAATTTTGGAATTCACTCAGTCTGCCAGGGATGCCACCACATGTACTGCATTTGAAAATCGGTGTGCCAATTATCATGTTGCAAAATATCAACCAGTGCAGGGTTGGGCCTCAGGCCGGGGCTGGCCTGGGGCTTGGAGCACAGGCAGCTGCCATGGTCCCCTCCATGCCAGCCACAGAGGGCTTGCAGGGAGTGTGGCGAGTGAGGGCAGGGGAGCTTCCTCAGCTCCTTTTTCCTCCAGCTTTCAGGCAGCTCAGCAAGGGCCCCTGCCAGTGGGATTTGGGAGTGGCTGGGCCACTTTGGGCATGGGGCACAGGGCATGGGGCGCAGGCCGTCTGTGGGGAGCAGGAGTGCATGCCAGTGCAGGGGGGCTTGGGCTGCAGAGGCGCACGTGTGTGAGGCCAGACCAGCCGGGCAGGGCAAGGGCGGCGGCATGCCAGGGGCAGCTGCCCGGGAGGGCACATTGTATACCCACAAGCATTGTGCAATTAAACATATTAGAAACGTGTACTTCCTCTTTTCTTTCTTTTCCATTTAACCAGACTGAGTCACAGCAACGTGTGGCCGGGTACAGCTAGTGAAAGATAAAAATTATACAATCATATTAATAGCTACAGATGCATTTGACAAAATACCACATCCATTTATGATAAAAATTCAGCAAAGTGGGAATAGCAAAAACATACTTCAACATAATAAAGGCCATATATGCAAACTCATAGCCAATATCATATACTCAACAGGCAAAAACTAAAAGTATTTTCCTTAAGATCAGGAACAAGACAGAGATTTCTGCTTTCACCTTGCTTATTTAACGTAGTATTCAAAGTCCTAGCTATAGAAATAAGACATGAAGAAGAAACAAAAGGCACCTAAATTGGAAAGGAAGAAGTAAATTATAATTATTTGCAGATGACATGACACTATATATACAGATAACCCTAAATATTTCACCAAAAAATTACTATAACTGATAAATGAAAGCAGAAAAGTAGCAAGAAACAAAATTTATATTCAGAAATCAGTTGCATTTTTATACACTAACTAGAGGCCCAGTGTACAAGATTCATGCACTCAGGGGGTTCTCTCACCCGCCTGCACCCTTTCCCAGTCCAGGAGCCCTTGGGGAATGTCCAACTGACAGCTTAGGCCAGCAGTCGGACATCCTTAGCACTGTCCTGGAGGCAGGAAAGGCCCCCACCACTGCCGCTGCGCTTGCCAGCTGTGCAGCTTCTGGCTGAGCAGTGCTCCCCCTGTGGGAGCACACTGACCACCAGGGGGCAGTTCCTGTGTTGAGTGTCTGCCCCCTGGTGGTCAGTGCAAGTCATAGTGACCAGTTGTTCTGCCTTTTGGTCGATTTCATATTAGCTTTTTATTATATAGGATAGGATAATAAACTATCAGAAAGAAAAACTAAGAAAACATTGCTATTTGAAATTGCATTTAAAACAACTACCAATGAATAAATTTAACAAAGGAGGTAAAAGACCTGTACTCAAAAAATTCTAAGACACTGAAGAAAGGAATTGAAGAAGACACAAATAAATGGAAGCACATACCATGTCCATGGGTAGGAAGAGTTAACATTATTAAACTGTCTGTACTGCCTAAAGCAATCCATAGATTCAACCCAACTCCTGTCAAGATACCAATGTTGTATTTCAAAAAACTAGAACAAACATTCCAAAAATTTATATGAAAACACAAAAGACCCTGAATAGCAACAGCACTTTTCAGGAAGAAGATCAAAGTTGGAGGTATTACACTACCTGATATTAACCAATACTACAAGGCCATTGTCATCAAAAAAGCATGGACTGGCGTAAAACCAGACATATAGATCAACAGAGCAGAATAGAGAGCCCAGAAATAAAACCACACCTATATGGTCAGTTAATAAATGACAAAAGAGCTAATAACATATTATGAGGTAAAGAAAATCTATTTAATAAGTGGGGTTTGGAAAAATTAAACAGATACAGAAAAGAAGACCACCCTCTTAAACCATATAAACTCAAAATGGATTAAAGCTCAATGCAAGACTCAAAATCAAAACTCCTGGAAGAAAATACAGCAATAAAATCTATGAAATTTTTCTTAGAGATATTTTCTGATATATCTCCTCAGGCGAGGGAAACAAAAGAAAAGCATATAAACAGGACTATATCCAAATAAAAAGGTTTGCATGACAAAGGAAACCATCAACAAAATGAAAAGACATCCAACTCAATGGGAGAAGATATTCGACAATAATACATCTGATAAGGGGTTGACATCCAAAATTTATGAAGAACTCAGTCAAGTTAACTCCAGAGAAAACACACCCAATTACAAAGTGGTCAGAAGTGCCCTACCTGGTTTGGCTCAGTGGATAGAATGTCAGCCTGTGGACTGAAAGGTGTGCAGGAGGTAGCTGATCGATGTTTCTCTCTCATCGATGTTACTAACTCTCTATCCCTCTGCCTTCCTTTCTGTAAAAAAATCAATAAAATATATATATTTTTAAAAAGTGGTCAGAAGTTGCCCTAACTGGTTTGGCTCTATGGATAGAGCATTGGCCTGCGGACTAAAAGGTCCCAGGTTCAATTCTGGTCAAGGGCATGTACCTTGGTTGTGGGCATATCCCCAGTAGGAGGTGTGCAGGAGGTAGCTGATCGATCTTTCTCTCTCATTGATATTTCTAACTCTCTATTCATCTCTGTAAAAAATCAATAAAAATATATATTTAAAAGTGGTCAGAAGCTTGATGTGATGTGAGCCTGCCGCCCTAACCTGGCATGCCTGATCTGGCATCCCCCAGATAACTTGCTCTGCTGCTAGCAACAGGCACACCTGCTACTGAGGACATGCCCTGGCCTGCGTGGACCTGCTGTGGGACCTGATGCTCCTGGATGCACAGAACTGCCACCACAACCAAGTGAGCCTGACCCAATGTCCCAAGAAGACTGGGTCCCACTGCGACCTGACACCCTCTGACGCCCAGACCTGCCACTATGACCAGCACACCTGGCCCAGCATGCCGTAAGATCAGATAAGCTAAAATAGGGAGACAAACAACCCAAAAATGAAAGAAAAGTAGGATTCGCCAAAAAAGGAACTCAATGAAATGGAGGCAAGCGATTTGTCAGATATAGAGTTCAAAGCAATGGCATAAGAAAGCTCAAAGAAGTTAGGGAGAAGTAAGCAATTTAATGAGACTATAAGAAACTTAGTGGTAGCTTCATAAGCATGAAAAGTGTAGAAACTATGTATAAGAATCAATCAGAAATGAGAAATGATATAGCTGAAATAAAGAATATCGTGGAAGAATGCAACAGTAGCTTAGAAGAAGGTGAAGACCAAATCAACAAATTAGAAGAAAAAGTAGAAAAAACACCCAATCAGAACAGCAATTAGAAAAATTATTAGAAAGCAGGAGGATAGTTTAAGGGAGCTTTGGGACAACATGAAATTTAATAACACCCTCATCACAGGGGTGCCAGTCAGAGAAGCAGCTGAGCAAGGAATAGAGAAATTATTTGAAGACATAATGACAAGAAACTTTCTTAATCTGGTGAATGAAAAAGTCACACATTCAGGAAACACAGAGTCCCAATTAAGATGAACCCAAAAGTCCCATACTTAGATACATCATAATTAAAATGGCAAATGATAAAGACAAAGAAAGAATCTTAAAGGCAGCAAGAGAGAGACAGAAAGTTACCTACAAGGCAGCTCCTATTACACTGTCAGTGGATTTGTCAATAGAAACACTTCAGGCCAGCAGGGAGTGGCATAAAGTATATAAAGTAATGAAAAGCAAGGGACTGAGTGCAGGCTCTTCCATCCAGAAAGGCTGTCATTCAAAATTGAAGATGAAATAAAGAACTTCCCAGACAAAAAAACAAATAAACTAAAAGAGTTTATTACCACCAAACCAGCATTGCAAGAAATGCTAAAGAGTCCGATGTAAAAATAAAAAATAGAAAGGAACACAGGCATAAAGACTAAAAATAGCTATAAATAAGTACTTATCTACACTAATAAAAGAGAAACATGCAAATTGGTGTCACTCTACTACACCCCAAGCCACGCCCACCAGCCAATCAGAGTGACTGTATGCAAATTAACCCAACCAAGATGGTGGCCGGCAGCCACAGAGCTGAAGCAAGCAGGAGGCTTGGATGCCCTGGCGATAGAGGAAGCCAAGTTTCCCGCCTGCTCTGACTGGCTGTGGCCTCCACTCAAGGCAACAAAGTTTCAATTATATAAGATAAATATCGTATTTTCCAGTGTATAAGATGACTGGGAGTATAAGACAACCCCCAACTTTTGAGAAGATTTCCCTGGGTTAAAAAGTCTGGACGGAGACCGTATGTGGCACAAAAAGGAGCCGACCGGAGACACTTGCGGTTTCTGTCTGGCTCCATTGAAATGAATGAAGTGCAGTCGTTTTTGAGCTCCCCCCACCGTATGTGGCGACCACAGGTTTTCCAGTCCAGCTAATAAGTTTCAGCACCCACCCTATAAGATGACATCCGGTGTGATGACCCCTCACTTCTGAGAAGATTTTCCTGGGTTAAAAAGTCGTCTTATACACCAGAAAACATGGTAAATCCCAAATACATGCTTCCAGCCAGCCTTGCTGGGAGCTTGGGTCGCTGGGGGTCATGGTTAGCCTGAAAACAGCCATCAGCTCCTCACCCAGGCTGGCCACACCCTCATGAGGTAAGGGTCCCTGCTGGGGGGCTTGGCCAGCCTGCAAACAGCCATCAGCCCCTCACCCAGGTTGTCCAGGCACCCTAGCAGGACCCCCACCCTGATCTGGAACACCTTTCAGGGCAAACAAGCAGGCCCTCACTCATGCACCAGGCCTCCCTCTATCCTATATAATAAAAGGGTAATTTGCAAATTGACCCTAACAGCAGAACGACTGGGAATGACTGGTCACTATGACACACACTGACCACCAGGGGGCAGATGCTCAATGCAGGAGCTGTCCCTTGGTTGTCAGTGCACTCCTGCAGGGGGAGCTCTGCTCAGCTACAATCCAGGCTGATGGCTGCCAGTACAGCAGTGGTAGTTGGAGCCTCTCCCGCCTCCTCAACAGCACTAAGGATGTCCAACTGCAGCTTAGGCCTGCTCCCTGCTGGCAAGTGGGCATCCCCCAAGGGCTCCCAGGCTGCCAGAGGGATGTCTGACTGCCAGCTTAGGCCTGATCCCCCAGGGAGCGGGCCTTAGCCAGCAGGTGGACATCTCCTGAGGGGTCCCAGACTGCGAGAGGGCACAGGCAGGACTGAGGGACCCCCCAAGTGCACAAATTTTTGTGCACCAGGCCTCTAGTAAATAATAATCTTAAATGCTCCAATCAAAAGACATAGAGTTGCTAAATGGATAAGAAAACATGATCCCTATATACGCTGTCTATAGGAGATCCTCATCAGAACAAAAGACTCACACAGGATGAAAGTGAAGGGATGGGTAAAAAATTTCCATGCAAATAGAAATGAAGAAAATCTGGAGTAGTAGCACTCATATTTGTCAAAATAGATGTCAAAATAAAGGCCATAACAAAGGACAATAAAGGTCACTGCATAATATCAAAGGGATTGATACAACAAGGGGATATAACCCTGGCAAACATATATGCACCCACTATAGAAGCACCCTAATATATGTATATGTATATGTATATGTATATGTATATGTATATGTATATGTATATGTATCTGAAAGCTTTAAGGGAGAGAGCAACAGCAATGAAATCATATAGGGAACTTTAATACCCCACTAACATCACTGGATAGATCTTCCAGATAAAAAAAAATAAAGTACAATAACAAAAAAAACAACCAAGGAAATAGTGATCCTTAATTGACACACTAGGTCATATGGAATAATTGACATTTACAGAACATTTCACTCAAAAGTTACAGAATATACATTCTTCTTAAGTGCACACAGTACATTCTCAAAGATAGACCACATGTTAGGACACAATCTAAGTTTCTAAAAGCTCAAGAAGATTGGAATGATATCAAGTATCTTCTTGGATCACAAAGCATAAAATGAGAAATAAACCACAAAAGACACTGAAAACATGGAGGCTAAATAGCATGTTAGTAAATAATGAGTGGGTTACCAATGAGATCAAGGAAGAATCAAAAAACTTCATGGAAAGAAATGCAAATGAACACATAATAACCCTAAATCTATGGGACACAATGAAAGCAGTCCAGAGAGGGAAGTTCATAGCACTACAGGCCTACATAAATAAATAAATAAATAAATAAATAAATAAATAAATAAATAAAATAGAAATAAGAGAAAAATTTCTAATAAACTATCTACCCTTACAACTTAAAGAATTAGAGAACAATAAGAAATGCCCAGAGTAAGCAGAGGGAAGGAAATAAAGTTCAGAGTGGAAATAAATGACTTAGAGACTAAAAAAGCAATAACCATAAAACCAAAAGCTGATTCTTTAAAAGATAAACAGGATTGATGAACCATTAGGCAAACTCATCAGAAAACAGAGAGGACTGAAATAAATAAAATCAGAAACAAAGAGGTGAAATAATAACTGACACCACAGAAATACAAAGGGATTGTATGAAAATACTTTGAACAACTATATGCTAACAAGCTGGACAATGTAGATGAAATGGACAAATTCTTTTAAAAAATACAATCTTCTAAAGCTGAATCAGGAAGAATAAGAAAACCTGAATAGCCCAATAACAACTGATGAAATAGAAGCAGTAACCAAAAGCTCCCAGCACACAAGAGCCCTGGTCCAGACGGCTTCGCTAGGGCTTTTACCCAACCTTCAAAGAACAACTAACACCTGTCCTCCTCAAACTATTCCGAAACATCCAAGAAAAAGGAACACTTCCAAGCTCTTTTTATGAAGTCAGCATGAACCCAGTTCCAAAACCAGATAAAGACAAAGAAAGAGAATTACAGGCCAGTATCCCTGATGAACATACTAGTAGATGCTAAAATCCTCAACAAAATATTGACAAATCAGATCCAGCAATATATTAAAAAGATCATGCACAATGACCAAGTTGGATTTATTCCAGGGATGCAAGGCTGGTACAATATTCACAAATCAATAAATGTGATGAATCACATAAACACATTGAAAGACAAAAATCACATAATCATATCAAAAGATGAAGAAAAAGCATTTGACAAAATCCAACACCCCTTTTTGATAAAAACTCTCAGCAAAGTGGGGATAGAGGGAGCACATCTCAACATGGTAAAGGCCATATTATGACAAACCTACAACCAACATCATACTCAGTGGGCAAAAACTGAAATCATTTTCCCTAATAACAGGAATAAGACAGGGATATCTACTTTCACCACTCTTATGCAATATAGTACTGGAAATCCCAGCCACAGCAATCAGACAAGAAGAAATAAAAGGAAGCCAAATTGGAAATGAGGAAGTAACGTTCTCATTATTCCCAGATTACATGATATTGTATGTAGAAAATCCTAGACTCCACCAAAAATGAATTCAGCAATGTAGTAGGATACAAAATGAACACTCAGAAATTGATGACGTTTTTACACACCAATAATGAATTCTCAGAAAGAGAACCTAAACAAACATCCCATTTACAATTGCAACAACAAAATTAAGATGTTTAGGAATAAATTTAACCATGGAACTATAAGACCTGTATGTGGAAAATTAAAGGACATTGAAAAAAGAGATAGAGGAAGATAAAAAAACAAGTAGAAGAATATAGAGTGTTCATGAATTGGTAGAATTAACATCATTAAAATGTCCATACTACCCAAAGCAATCTATAGATTCAATGCAATCCCTATTAAAATACCAACAGCATATTTTCTTAACAAATACTCCAAAAACTTATATGAAATCCCAAAAGACCCCCAGTAGCCACAGCAATCTTGAGAAAGAAGAACAAAGTCAGAGAGATCACATTACCAGCTATCAAATTATACTACAAAGCCTCTGTAATCAAAACATCCTGGTACTGGCACAAGAACAGGCATATAGATCAATGGAACAGAGCAGAGACCCCAGGAATTGACCCAAACTATTACACTCAATTAACATTTGACAAAGGAAGCAAGAGCATACAATGGAGTCAAGACAGTCTCTTCAATAAATGGTGTTGGAAAAATTGGACAGATACATGCAAAAATATGAAACTAGACTACTGCTTACACCATACAAAAATAAACTCAAAATGGATAAAGGACTTAAATGTAAGATGGGAAATCATAAAAATCCTAGAAGAAACTAAAGGCAGCAAAATCTCAGACAGCTCACAGAGACAGCTCGCAGAATTTTCACCAATACATCATCTAGAGCAAGAGAAACAAAGAAAAATATAAGCAAAAGGGACTACATCAAACTAAAAAGCTTCTGTATAGCAAAGAAAACCAGCATCAGGAACCCACTGTATGGAAGAACATATTTGCCAATGATACATCTGATAAGGAGTTAATTTCCAAAATATATAAAGTACTCATATAGCTCAACAAAAGAAAGACAAATGATCTAACTAAAAAATGGGCAGAGGACCTGAATGGACATTTCTCCAAAGTGAACATACAAATGGCCAAGAGACATGAAAATATGCTCTAAGTCACTAATCATCCGAGAGATGCAAATTAAAACCACAATGAGGTACCACCTCACAATTGCCAGAATGGCGACCATCAATAAATCAACATACAAAAGTGCTAGCGAGGATGGAAGAACAGGGAACCTTCATGCACTGTTGGTAGAAATGCAGACTGGTGCAGCCACTGTAACACAGTGTGGAGTTTCCTCAAAAATTAAATATGGAACTTCCATTTGACTCAGTGATGCCACTTCTAGGAATATATCCTAAGAGACCTGAAATACCAATCAGAAAGAGTGTATGCACCCTATTTTCATAGCAGTGCAAAGTTTACAATAGCTAAGATCTGGAAATAGCCCAAATGCCCATCAATAGATGAGTGGATAAAGAAGCTGTAGTACATTTACACCATGGAATATTATGCAGCAGTAAAAAAGGCGAATCTCTTATCCTTTGAGACAGCATGAAGGGACCTGGAAAGTATTATGCTAAGTGAAACAACTCAGTTGAGAAAGACAAGCATCACATGATCTCATTCATATGTGGAATTTAATGAACAAAACAAACTGTTGAACAAAATAGATCCAAAAACATGGAAGCATGGAACAGACTGTGGAATCTCAGAGGGAAGGCAGGTGAGGATGTGTTGGAAGAGATCAACCAATGAACTTGTAGGCATATATGCATAACCCGTGGACACAGACAATAGGGTGGTGAAGGCTTGGGGTTAGGGGAGGTGGAAGCAGGCTAGTAGGAGGCCAATGGGGGGGGGAGGGGATATATGTAATACTTTTAATGATAAAGAATTAAAAAAGATAAACTACTCATACAACTCAACAAAAGGAAGATCAACAATCCAATTAAAAATGGGCAGAGGACCTGAATAAACTCCTCTCCAAAGAGGACATACAAATGGCCAAGAGACATATAAAAAGAATGCTCAATGTCACTAATCCTCGGAGAGATGCAAATTAAAATGACAATAAAGTACCCAATGCACAAACAACAAAAGAAAAAATAGATTAATTGCACTTCATTAAAATTAAAGAAACATTAGTGTTTCAAAGAATTTGAACAGACAACCCACAGAAGGAGAAAAAATATTTGTAAAGCATATATTTGGTAATGATATATAGTACCCAGAATATATAAAGAACTTTTATAATTCAACAGCAAAAAGACAAACAACCCAATTTAAAAATGGGCAAAGACTTGAATACATACTTCTCCAAAATATAAATACAAATGAGCAACAAGGGAAATGCAAAAACCACATCCCATATAGAGATGCTACTTCAGGCTCTTTAGGATGACTACAGTAACAACAAATGAACCCAAGCAGATTGTAAGTGTTGGTAATGGTGTGGAGTGCATTCCTGATGGGAATGTAAAATGGTACAGATGCCATGGAACACAGTTTGGTGGTTACTCCAAAAGTTAATTACAGAATTACCATATGACCAAGAAACTCCATTCTTATGTATGGACCGAAAAGAATTAAAAAGGGGACTCAAATATTTGTGCACAAATGCTCATGGTAGCATTAATCATAATAACCAATGGTGGAAACAACCCAAATGTTCATCAATGGATAATGGATACAACAAAATTCTATGCAATAGAATATTATCCTATATAATAAAAGGGTAATATGCAAATTGACCCTAACAGCAGAACAACTGGGAATGAATGACTGGTCACTATGACACACTGACCACCAGGGAGCAGATGCTCAATGCAGGAGTTGCCCCTGGTGGTCAATGCAATCCCACAGGGGGAGCTCTGCTCAGCCATAAGCCAGGCTGATGGTTGCCAGTACAGCGGTGGTGGTGGGAGGCTCTCCCGCTTCCTCAGCAGCACTAATGATGTCCAAATGCAGCTTAGGCCTACTCCCCGCTGACAAGTGGACATCCCCCAAGGGCCCCTGGGCTGCCAGAGGGATGGATGTCTGACTGCCAGCTTAGGCTTGCTCCCCTGGGGAGCGGGTTTAAGCCAGGAGGTGGACATCTCCCAAGGGGTCCCAGATTGCGAGAGGGTACAGGCCGGGCTGAGGGACCCCCCCGAGTGCACAAATTTCTGTGCACTGGGCCTCTAGTTCATCATAAAAGGAATGAAGAACTGATACATGCTAGAATATGGACAAATCTTGAAAGAGTTATGCTAAGTGAAAAAAGTCAGACAAAAAGTTCACATAGTTATGATCCCATTTATATGAAACTAGAAGCCCAATGCATGAATTTGTTCATGTGTGGGGTCCTAGGGGGATTGGGGGAGAGGGGACTGGGACACTATTCACCCTTCAGGCAGGTGGTGAGATGCCTTTGCCTGCTGAGATCCAGATTCATCATGCTGTTGTCAGGAGCCACCTGGCGGCTACTTTTCTATCCTTTCTTCCTGTGGAGCATCTTGGGAGGGGAAGCGGCTACAGTGCCCGAGACTGACTTCCAAGGAGACCAGCGGCACTGTCAGGATTGTGCAGGCGGCACTGGTCCGTCAGTGCCTGACCTGTTGTCTGGAGATTGGACCTTCAGGACTACTGATGGAGTGAGTGGCTGTCACTGGGCTAATGGGCTGCAGGGACACATCAGTCAGCTGAGTGGTGCTGCTGTGGGAGTGCACTTACCACCAGGGGAAAGCTCCTGCATTGAGCATCTGACCACTGGTGGTCAGTGTGTATCATAGTGACCGGTTGTTCCGTTTCTTTCACATCAATGTTTCTCTCTGTCTTTCCTTCTCTCTTCCACTCTCTCTAAAAACCAATGGAAAAATATCCTTGGATGAGGATTTAAAAAAAAATTAAAAATAAATAATAAATTTGAAATGCCTGTGGGATAGCATAATAGAGTTGCTGAGTGGAAAGCTAAATACACATGTTTGAGGAGGGGGAGACAGATCAACTTGAAAGGAAAAAAAACAAAACAAACAAATTAGAAAAGAACAACAGGGAGTGATCAGCACTTAGATGGTGCTTGGTGATAGAGGATAATTGATATCACATTGAAAATGAATGTAGACTGAGAAGAAAAGATTGCCAAATACTGGGCTCTTGAGCACTCCAACATTTAGAAGTCAAAAGAGGATAAGGAGACAGCAAAAACGTGGCCAAAATTTATTCAGAATGTGTCCATTCCATCTAAATTGTAAATTTATTGGCATAAAGTTGCTCATAATATCCCTTATTATCCTTTGAAAATCACCTCTCTTATTTCTGATATTGCATTTCCCCCCCCTTCATTAGTATGGCTAGTTTATCAAGTTTTGTTGATTTTCTCAGAACACCAGCTTTTGGTTTCATGAATTTTTTTTCTTTTTATTCAATTGTATTGATATCTTTAGTGGGCTTTATTTTTTGTCCTTCATCTTTTTTTTTTTTTGATCTTCCTTTTCTGATTTCTTAAGATGCGAACTGTGGTCATTGATTTGAGATCTTTCTCTCTCTCTTTTTTTTTTTTTGTAATATAGGTTTTTGGTGCAGTAATTCTCTTCCACTCCCCCAATATTCTATATGCATTTTTATTTTCATTCAGTTCAAAATATTCTTTAGTTTCTCACTGGATTTTGTTTTTGATCCATGGACTGCATAGAAGTATTTTATTTAGTTTCAAAATGTTTGGGTATTTTCCAGATATCTTTCTATTATGCATTCCTAACTTAATTCCATTGTGGTTAGAGAACATACTTTTTCTGACTGCAGTCTTTTTTTAGTGTATTGAAGCTTATTTTTTAGCCTGGAATATTTTGTAAAGTGTTCCATGTGCACTACAGCAAAATGAGTACTTGGCTATGGAGCATTTTGTAATGTCAAACAAGTCAAGTTGGTTGAGAGTGCTCAAGTCTACTGTATCTTTGCTGCTTTTCCATTTGCTTGTTCTTTGATTTTTGAAGGAGTATTTAAACCTCTGAGTACAATATGGCTTTGTTTATTTCTCATCACAGTTCTATCAATGTTTCTTTATATGTTTGACGCTACATTATTGGGGTCATAAATGTTTATGATTATTACAGCTTCTTGATAAATTGACTCCTTTACCTTTATGAAATGATCTTCTTCATCCTTAATATTATCTTTTGCTCTGAAATTCTCTTTGTCTGATATTGATACAGCCACTGCGGCTTTCTTCTGATCAGTATGGTATATGATTTTCTTCCACCTTGATGTTTCATCTATTTCTGTCTTTATATTTAAAGTCCATTTCTTTTAGGCAGAATATATTGCTGTTTTATCCAGTCTGACAATCTCTTCCTTTCAATTGAATGTTTAAACCACATTTAATTGGATTTGTTGATATGGTTAAGTTCAAGTCTAC
>PVJC01016492.1:0-33662 GCA_004026665.1 Murina feae | reverse complement strand
CTGTCAGCTGATTTCTCAACAGAAACTTTGCAGGCCAGAAGGGAGTGGCAAGAAATATTCAAAGTGATGAATAGCAAGAACCTACAGCCAAAATTACTTTACCCAGCAAAGCTATCGTTCAGAATTGAGGGTCAGATAAAGAGCTTCACAGACAAGAAAAAGCTAAAAGAGTTCATCACCACCCAACCAGTATTATATGGAATGCTGAAAGGTATCCTTTGAGAATGAGGAAGAAAAAGGAAAGTAAAAATTATGAACAACAAATATATATCAACGAGTGAATCTAAGAATCAAGTGAATAAAAAATCTGATGAACAGAATAAACTGGTGAATTGAATAGATTCAGAGGCATAGAAAGGGAGTGGACTGACAATTTTTGGGGGTTAAGGGTGTTGGGGATGCGTGAAGAGATTGGACAATAATTGTACACCTATGGATGAGGACAATGGGGGGGCAAGGTCAGAGGTTGGGGTGGGAAATGGGAGGAGGGGAGCTATGGGGGAAAAAGAGGAACAACTGTAATAATCTGAACAATAAAGATAAAAAAAATAAAAATAAAATAAACTTTTAAGCATATACTCTAATAAAAGCGTAATATTGAAATTGACCATTTCTATGGGATGCCTAAGCCATACCCACCAGCCAATCAGAGTGGCTGTATGCAAATTAACTCAGCCAAGATGGAGGCCGGCAGCAGGACTGCAGAGGCAGGTGCAATGCAGGTGGCAGGGTGGGTGGGGCCAATGGGCGGGTGACGAGTGGTGTGTGTATGAGGGGGGGCGGGGTGTGATGGGCAGGTGGCAGGCCGCAGGTTGAGCAGATACAGGCCAGGCTGGGCTGAGGGACCCCCTGAGTGCACAATATATTGAGCACCAGGCTTCTAGTAATAAATAATTTAGCCTCTTAAAAATAACTATTTTCTTAAAAAGCCAAACAACAAACATACTTACTATGTGTTCATTTTTAAATTTAAGCATTGTACTGGTTGCTATATGAGCCATTTATATTGATCACAGACTTTAACCAAAGGTATCAATTTTTGTTTTGTTTTTCTGGACAGAGGCACAAATTTATACCAGTTTACGTATCATTTAAAATTTTAAAAGTAAAGACATGTAAATCATTAAATTTCATATGCTATTATTCTGTAGCCTATCTATTTAAAAATTTGGAATATAATTAAATGTATAGCCATGTTTAATAACTGATGTTTTATCTTTATTTGCCTGAAAATTTTCTAGATACCCAAATACTATCTATTAACAATTTAATATTGAAATAATGCTGTTTAAGTTTCTATAAATTATCATTTAATGCAACAAATCATTTCCTTATTATTGTAGCATTAAAATAACGTACAACAGTGAAATCTTTTCAAAGGATCTTAATGCAATCTTATTTAGTTAAACATATTTGTATTTTGTAATCTAGAAACAATGATTACTTAGTGGGGTCATAGAATTAATGGTATAATATGCATTCTAAATCATAAGCAAAAATTTGTCTTAAATATTAAGAAAAAATTATTTTGTATGAAGACATTAAGAAGAGGACAGAAAATATTTTATAAGCTAAACTATAACTATTCTAATTTTCCAGCATCAACTTATTATCAAGAATATTATATGACTTATTTTTAATATATATTAAGATATATATAAATGTATTTGTATATCAAAATATTCTAACTCTTGAATTCATACTAAAAGCTTTAAGTGAATAAATTTTCTTCTTATATAGGAACCAGAAGTATTTTCAGACTTACAAGTGATTTTTTTTCTAAGTTCCAGTTTTATCAGGAGAAAATATTCAATTTAATTTAATTCAATTTAATATGTTTAATTTTTAATATAAATTGACCATTTAAATTGACTAAATATTCCTAGAGTGTACACATAATGAAAAAAAAGGAGGAGAGAAAACTCTTGCGTATGATGAAGTTATTTTCATAGTTTCCCCAGTAAAGGTATAAAGAAAAAGCAGTAGGGAAAGGAGACTTGAAATAGAGCCAACTTCAGGTAGGTATGGAATTATTACCATAAAAGCCGAATTATACTCCCTCTGCAAGGAGAGGAAGTGCTATTTGTGTGGAAAAGTACATTTTAAAACATGCATATGTAGCCTGTCTGATGTAGCTCAGGTGGTTGGGCATCATCCCATGCACTTAAAAGTCACTGGTTTATTTCCCATTCAGGACACATACCCAATTTGTAGGTCTGATCCCTGGTCAGGATGCATATGGGAGGCAGCCAAAGATGTTTCTCTCTCTCCCTCTTTTTTCCTCTTTCTAAAAAGTCAAAATCAATTAAAATATGCATATGCACAAGAAAAGGAAGCACTGTACTTTATTTAAACGATAACTGCACCCCTAGTACTCCCATCAAGTGGGAGAATTAAGAAGTCCTTACTTATTAAAGCAGATGACTTCTTTTAAAGAATATCCTGGCAAGGTTCCTCTCCACATTTTTTCCACCCATTTTTTTTTCTCCTCGAATTTTCCTTAAACTTTACATGAAGAAAGTAGATGTTAGGCCTATAGTGTCAAGTGGATTGAGAATACCCTATGAAAACTACACCTATCTGTAAGGATAATGCCTGTGCAATTTCTGCCTCTAAAACCTGATCTAGACTGATCTCTAGAACCGAATTTGGGCAGGAGGGTTTGGGATGGGGTCATGTCAACAACACACCACCCCTAGCTAAACAGATACAAACGTTAAATGTGTTTTTCAGGAGCACTATGACAGTACTTAAGAGAAACTTACATGGTTTCAAAGAAGTGACCAAGGCAAGTTTGTTCTAAACTTGTTCTTAGAAAATCTTCTGAACTCAGTGTTGGGGTCAGCGTCAGGATGGGTTCGCATCATCTATACAATCTCCTTATCGACTCTCTTAGAGTCTCACAACACAGAGTGACAGAAAGATAAACGATAGTGTAGCGAGTAACAAGGCAGATTATGATTCAGGATTAGATCAGATCAGGTCATTAAAGGTTTTCCAGAAGTGTTCTTCATTCCTTGGAACAAAACAAACAGTATTGTGAGCTCAATGCAGAGAAATCAAAGTTCAAATCCTTTTCAGGGCACATCTAATGTTTCTGGTCAGAAATCCTGCCCCGGAGGCTCCAGGAAACTCAGATCCCCTCCAGAGTCTTGATCTATGAGGATTTACTGGTTGGATCTTGGCAAGGTATCAATGCACATAAGCTTCTGGAAAAATTACAGGAAAATGTATGGATCAAGCAGGACTTATGTTATTACATTTATTGCCACATGGGTCCAACACTTCCATAGTCTTAGTAGGGCTTTCGAGTCTAGGCTGGATAATTGGTAAATGGGCCTTACAATAAAGGAGTGGATAGGGCCTGTCTAGACTTTATGGTAAAATAGCGTTGGATTAGTGGCATACTGAGGGAGGGTCTTGAAGCAAATCTTAAACCATGAAGCCTAGGCCACTGTGGGATAATGGTTCAAAGTTGTCTGGTCCCTAAGAAACCTCGAGTGAAGCCACCTGGGGAGTAAAATTACACCACCACTGCTTATACTCAGCTTCTTCCATGTAGTAAACTTCTATTTTGAGTAAATCATTATTATTTTTGTTCTTTCTGCTATTTGTAGTCAAAAATTTTAAAACTTAGAAATGATTATTTTCAGTAGAATCAATACAACCTCTGCAAAATGGGCCAATTTCTACTGAAATCTGCAGAAAATCTTTAAGTAAATAGGAAAAATTTATGCTCCCCAAAACACACAACAGAATTGGATCCTATAATAAGTTTCATCATATATTTAAACAAATGAAGCTTCTGTTGAACTTAGTCATTTTTATATTATACTAGGGGCCTGGTGCACAAAAATTTGTGCACTTGGGGTGAGGGGGGTCCCTCAGCCCGGCCTGTGCCCTCTTGCAGTCTGGGACACCTCGGTGGGGGGATGTCCACCTGCTGGCGTGCCTGGCTAGCCTGGGTGAGAGGCTGAGGGCCATTTTCAGGCTTCCCACAGCCTCTCCAGGGTTTGTGCACTGGAGGGTGGGAGGGCTGTTGAGTGCAGGCGTGGATGTGTCCCACTGGAGGGCCCACGATTGCACACGCCTGGTGGGCCCCCACCGCTGAGGGGAAACAGCTGGCGCAGAGCTGGGTGGCGAGCCAGGGGTGGACGCTGGTGCAGGATCCCTCGGTGGGGCCCTGCTGCTGAGTAAACATACTCGGGGCAGAGCCGGGCAGTGGACTGGCTTTGGATTCTTTGCACTGTGCAGCAGATGCTCCCGCATGCCCTGCAGAGGCCCCTGGGGAGCGGACAAAGGCAGCAGACCCGGGACGGGCATTCCTGGACGCCCCAAGGAGGCTCCAGGCCAGACCCCCCTCCCACTGAGCTGACACACCCAGCACAGCTGTGCTGGCCACGGAGGCTCCCAGTGCAGAGCCACCCTGCCAGCCTCCATCTTGGCTGGGTTAATTTGCATACAGCTGCTCTGATTGGCTGGTAGGTGTGTCTTGGCTGGTGGGCGTGGTTTAGGTCTTTTGGGTGATGGTCAATTTGCATATTACTCTTTTATTATATTTGATTAACTATGAAAGTATTTAAAGACACATAACTAGTATACCTTTACCTTGAGGTTATGCTCATAAACAAGTTTGTTTATTTACCAAACATGCCCATGAACAATGAAGGGATGGAGGCTCACTGGGACACCCACAAAAGAAATATTATGGGCTGGCAAACTTTTAATTAGTTCACAGGGATCAGTATGCCTAACCTTTCCCTTCTATTTAATCATATTCAGAATTAAAATCCCCAGATGTGAATATAATTGTCCCCCAGGATGAAATAATCTATTTTATTTCTGGAATATAATTTATTTCAAATCACTTTGCAAGAAACTTAAAATCTCTGCACATTACATTCCTATGAAATTCTCCTAAACGGAATCTTTTAAACTATTCTTAATGTTTCAATATGCAGTTTGGAGCCTTGAAAGAGAAATTGAGCCTAGTATTTGCTGGATACTTTTCTGTTTCCAAATAGCTGTACCACTTATATTATTTATTATTCCCGTGGGTCCTCAGTAGTTATATCAGAAATGTATAGGTACCTAGTGTTAAATTTTTAGGAAATGAAATATAGAAATCTCTAAGTTAATGGAATGGCGAAAGGCAAACAGAAAAAAGGTTTCTGGCTCTTTTTATATTTCTAAAGAGCCAACTTCAAGTGACAATGGTTCCAAGTTTATTTAGACTAAGTCATTTATTTTCTCTCTTCAGAAAATAGCTATTGAACAGAGACAGCAAACTAATCTTCAAGTTCTGAAACTATAATTGTCCACAGCTGTGATTAGAGGGATGAATTGCTTGTCTATATAGTATTTTAGATGCATTGGTAAGGAATTGAAATCTTTTGCTTTGTCATACAAATGACAGTGTATATGAACTGAATAAAATGTGTGGCAACTCTATGTAAGCAATTGCTATCATTAAAAGACTTCTTTGAAAAAAATAATTGAAACCTATATGATCCTATTAACAAATGTCACCCAAATAAATTTAATAAAAAAATAATTGAAATGTGTGAAATTAGTGGAAGAAGAAGCTAACGTACAGATAAAAGCAGTTTGGGAAAGATAGATATGGTTTGGAAGTTTAGCATTGCTAAATTCTATCCATTCAGAAAGTCATTTGAATGTTGATACAAGTCTGATTTGAAATGGGTAAAGTTTCTTTTGTGTCAATAAAAAGATCAATTTTAGATAATTTTGAACAATGGTCTTTTCAGTGTGAAACAAATGAAAGATATGTTAAATATAAAATCTATAAACAATATTTAGAGTCACAAGGAAATGTTTCTTGTTTGATGATTGCTGTGCTTTAACTTGCTTTCCGAATAGCTGATAAAGAATAATGCCAGCTGCACTGGCCAGGTGGCTGTGCTGCTAGTGTGTTGATCACACACATGAAAAGATTGTGGTTCAAGTCCAGGTCAGGGCATATACCTAGGTTTCATGTTGATCACTGGTCAGGGTACATACAGGAGGCAACTGATGAATGTTTCTCTCTTACCTGGATGTGTCTCTTTCCCTCTTCTCTCTCTCTCTCTCTCTCTCTCTCTCTCTCTCTCTCTCTCTCTCTCTCTCTCTGTCTTTGGGGGAGGATTATATACAAAAGAATAAAAGTTGACATTTTTAGTTTTAGGTAAGTTCCAGGCAACAGACCTGCCTAGAGGTCTTGTGATTCACTACAGTTCTGCATGATGAGGAGCAGAATGAACATTATTATAACAGTTATTAATGATCACACAAAAAACACAAAGGTGATATGTAAATATGTCTCATTGGAAATTTGGCTAATTTTACTTCAGAATCAAATTCCTACATTGTAAAACTATAAAGGGTGGCAATCTGACAATTTTTTTAAATGAAGGTGTAGTCTCTCATTTAAATAAACACAAACATCTAATCTAATAAAATAGTAATATGCAAATTAACCACCACTCCGAGACCAGCCCACCAGCCGATCAGAGCAGCTGTATGCAAATTAACCCACCCAAGATGGCAGCCAGCAGCCAGGGAGCTAGAGCAAACAGGAGGCTTCTGTTTGGAGGAAACTGCCTGCCTCGGCCAGCTCAAAGCAACAAAGTTTCAATTATAGAAGCCACAGAGCTGAAGCAAACAGGAGGCATCAAGGCAACAAAGTTTCAATTATAGATGATAAATAAACCCCATAAACCTGCTTCCAGCCAGCCTCGCTGGGACCTTGGGTCAATGGGAGCTGCAAACAGCCATTAGCCCCTCACCCAAGCTGCTCAGGCACCCCAGTAGGAACCCGACCCCTGAAGGGGCTGTGGCCAGTGTGAAAACGGCTCTCAACCCCTCACCCAAGCACCCCAGTAGGGACGTGAATGCTGAAGGGGCTGTGGGCAGCCTAAAAATGGACCTCAGCTCCTCACCCAGGCTGGCCAGGCACACCAGAAGGTGGACATTCCCCGAGGGGTCCCAGACTGCGAGAGGGCACAGACTGGGCTGAGGGACCCATCTGAGTGCACAAATTTTTGTGTACCGGGACCCTAGTCCTATATAATAAAAGGGAAACATACAAACTAACTATTCCTCCACTATGCTCAAGCCATGCCCACAAGCCATGCCTACAAGCCAATCAGGAGTGAGTATCAAATTAAGCCAACTAAGATGGCAGCAGCCATGGAGCTGGAGTGAGCAGGAGGCTTGGGTTGCCTCTGGCGATGGAGTAAGTCAAGCATCCTGCCTTCCCTGGCTGGCCCTCAGCTCCACTCAAGGCTATAAAAGTTTCAATTATAGAAAAGAAAAAAAGGAGAGGATGAGAGCTTGGGTTGCTGGGTGGGCATGGCCAGCCTGAAAACTGCCCTCAACCCCTCACCCAGGCTGGCCACACCCTCATGGGGTGAGGGTTCCCACTGGGGGCTTGGCCCGCCTGCAAACAGCCAATAGACCCTCATCCAGGCTGGCCAGGCACCCCAGCAAGGACCTTCACCCTGAACGGGGTGTGGCCAGCCTGATAACAGCCTTCAAGCCTTCACCCAGGCTAGCGAGGAACCCCAGTGGGACCCACACCCTGATCCGGGACACCCTTCAGGGCAAACCAGCTGGCCCCCACCCATGCACCAGGCCTCTATCCTATATAATAAAAGGATAATATGCAAATTGACCCTAACAGCAGAATGACTGGGAATCACTGATCACTATGACACATACTGACAACCAGGGAGCAGACGCTCAATGTAGGAGCTGTCCCCTGGTGGTCAGTGTGCTTCCACAGGGGGAGCTCTACTCAGACATAAGCCAGCCTGCCAGCTGCCAGCACAGCAGTGGTGGTGGGAGCCTCTCCCACCTTGTCGGCAGCACTAAGGATGTTTGACTGCAGCTTAGGCTTGCTTCCTGCTGGCGAATGAACATCCCCCAAGGGCTCCTGGGCTGCCAGAGGGATATCTGACAGCCAGCTTAGGCCTGATCCCCCAGGGAGTGGGTGAACATCCCCCGAGGGGTCCCAGACTGCAAGAGCGCACAGGCCAGGCTGAGGGACTGTCCCTGACTACACAAATTTTTGTGCACCGGGCCTCTAGTATTAAATATAATAAACAGCCTTACTTTTTTCAAAATTCTTTATTTTCAAATAGATTACATCCCTTAAATTATTTAAATTTTATGATTAATCATATGAATAAGAATTGATAACTAATTCGAATGAAGAATCTAAGGCCTAAAGATTTCAAAGATTTTTTTCACAAGTGCACAAATCTTAATGGTATAGCATAGGTCTTGGAGGGTTTATTTATATTTTCATTCTTTTTTTCTTTCTGTCTTCATTATTTATTTATTTATTGTTGACAATATTATATATGTCCCACCCCTCCCTTACTCACCTCAAACCAGCTGCTGTTCTCCCCCACTCCTCCACCATACCAACCCCTCTGCCCCCGGCCCCTCTGGCTATCCATTCTTTTTTCTTTCTATTCCTCAAGCTGGATAATCTCAATTGATGTATCATTAACTTTACTAATTCTTTTTACTGTTATTTAAAATTTGGTGGTTTGGGGCCCTATACTAAAATTTTCATTTTAGCTATTACATTTTTCAACTCTGGCATTTTTATTTATTTATTTTTAATAACTTCTAAATTTTTATTGACATTCTATATTTGCTGATGCACCATTCTCATATTTTCTTTATATGTGTTCTCCTTTAATTTTTGAATTTATTTAAAATACCTATTTTAAAGAGCCTCTTGACACATTCAATATTGGTGTTATTCAGAAAAAAAAATATGTTGACTGCTTTTTCCCCCTTTCATGGACCATACTCTTATTTATTTCCAATAATTCCATTATCTTCTTTTTTATTAATAATACTAGGGGCCTGGTGCACAAAAATTTGTGCACTCGGGAGCTCGCTCAGCCCAGCCTGTGCCCTCTTGCAGTCTGGGACCCCCTGGGGATGTTCACCTGCTGGTGTGCCTGGTCAGCCTGGGTGAGAGGCTGATGGCTGTTTGCAGGCTGGCCAAGGCCCCCAGTGTGGAACCTCACCCCATTGGGGTGTGGCCAGCCTGGTTGTGGGGCTGAGGGCCATTTTCAGACTTTCAGGCTGCGCACAGCTCCACTGACCCAATGTCCCAGTGAGGTTGGCTGGAAGCAGGTTTCTGGGGTTTATTTACCTTCTATAATTGATACACTGTTCCTTTAAGCCGAGGTCTAGGCAGGTAACGAAGCCTCCTGTCTGCTTCAGCTCCGTGACTTCTATAATTGAAAGAATGTTGCCTTAGTAGACGCGCCCAGCCACGGCCTAGGCAGGCAGTTTCCTCCATCGCTGGTGCAACAGAAGCCTGCTGTTTGCTTCAGCTCTGAGGCTTCTATAATTGCAAAAATGTTGCAACTATGTTGTCCTGAGCTGGGAGAAGCCCAGCCACCTAGGCAGACAGTTTACTCCTGGTGCAATGGAAGCGTGCTGTTTACTCTAGCTCCGTGACTGCCAGCCTCCATCTTGGTTGGGTCAATTTGCATACAGCCACTCTGATTGGCTGGTGGGCATGGCTTAGGCATCCCATAGAAATGGTCAATTTTAATATTACTCTTTTATTAGATTAGATTTTTTATTTTTTAATTAGAGTTGAGGTACAGGGTAGTTTCCAGTGCACAATCCAGTGTTTAGACATTTATATCGCATACAAAGTGATCATCTGAATAAATCTAGTGCCATCTAACACCAGACATAGTTATAATATTATTGACTATTGGCTTTTGAGGAGTGTAGTTTACACCCCCATGACTATTCTGTACCTGCTAATTTGTACTTCTTTTTATTGTTAACTAGAGGCCCAGTGCACAAAAATTTGTGCACTCAAGGGGTCGGTCCCTCAGCCCAGTCTGTGCCCTCTCACAGTCTGGGACCCCTCAGGGGATGTCCACCTGCTGGCTTAGGCCTGCTCCTGGGGGATCGGACCTAAGCTGGCAGTCAGACATCTCTCTGGCAGCCCAGGAGCCCTCGGGGGATGTCTACTTGCCAGTAGGGAGCAGGCCTAAGCTGCATTCGGACATCCTTAGCGCTGTTGAGGAGGTGGGAGAGGCTCCCACCATCACACTGTACTGGTAGCTGTCAGCCTGGCTTATGTCTGAGCAGATCTCCCCCTGTGGGAGCACACTGACCACCAGGGGACAGCTCCTGCATTGAGTGTCTGCCCTCTGGTAGTCAGTGTGTGTCATAGTGACCAGTCATTCCCAGTCATTCTGTTGTTGGGGTTAATTTGCATATTACCCTTTTATTATATAGGATTATTATATAGGATAGAAGCCTGGGGCATGGGTGGGGGGGTTGAGGGCCGTTTTTAGGCTGGCCACACCCTCTTCAGGGTGGGGGGTGCTGTTGGAGTGCCTGGCCAGTCTGGCTGAATGGCTGATGGCTGTTTGCAGGCTGGCCAAGCCCCCAGCTGGGACTGTCACCCCATGAAGGTGTGGCCAGCCTGGGTGAGTGACTGATGGCTGTTTGGAGGCTGGTCATGGCCCCCAGAGACCCAAGCTGCCAGCTAGGCTGACTGGAAGCAGGTATCTGGGGTTTATTTATCTTGTATAATTGAAACTTTATTGCCTTGAGCGGAGACCACAGTCGGCCAGGGCAGGCAGGAAGCTTGTCTTCCTCCATAGCTGGGGCGACCAAGCTTCCTGCTAGCAGCAGCTCCTCAGATTCCGGCCGCCATCTTGGTTGGGTTAATTTGCATATAGTTGCTCTGGTTGGCAGGTGGGTGTGGCTTTGGGTATAGCAGAGTGACACCCATTTGCATGTTTCTCTTTTATTAGTGTAGATTCTTATTGTTAAAAGTATTACATATGTCTCCTTTATCCCCCATTTTCCTCTCGCAGCCCTCCTCCACCCTCAACCCAGGCCTTCACTCTCCTACTGTCTTTGTCTATTAGTTATGCTTATATGCATATGAGTCATTTGGCTGATCTATTAACCTCTCCCCCATCCTCCCTTGCCTTCCCTCTGAGGTTTGACAGTCTGTTAGATGCTTCTATGTCTCTGGATCTATTTTTTTTTTAAATATATATCTCTTTATTGATTTCAGAGAGGAAGGGAGAAGGAGAGAGTGATAGAAACATCAATGATGAGAGAGAATCATTGATTGGCTGGCTGCCTCCTGCACACCCCCTACTGGGGATCGAGCCCACAACACAGGCATGTGCCTTTGGCCAGAATCGAACCTGGGACCCTTCAGTTCAAGGCTGATGCTCTATCCACTGAGCCAAGTTGGCTAGGGCTCTGGATCTATTTTTGTTCATCAGTTTATGTTGTTCATTATATTACACAAATAAGTGAGATCATTTAATATTTATTTTTCTCTGACTGGCTTATTTCGCTTAGCATAACGCTTTCCAGGTCCATCCATGCTGTTGCAAATGATAAAAAGCTGCATAGTATTCTATTGTGTAGATATATCACTGTGTGTTTTTTTTAATCCACTCATCTGCTGATAGGCACTTATGCTGTTTCCAAATCTTAGCTAATGTAAATTGTGCTGCTATGAAGATAAGAGTGCATATGTCCTTTCTGATTGGTGTTTCTGATTTCTTGGGGTATATTCCTAGAAGTGGAATTATTGGGTCAAATGGGAGTTCCATTTTTATTTTTTTTTAAGGAAACTCCATACTGTTTTCCACAGAGGCTGCACCAGTCTGCATTCCCACCAGCAGTGTACTAAGGTTCCCTTTTCTCCACATTCTTGCCAGCACTTGCCATTTGTGGATTTGTTGATGATAGACATTCTGACAGGTGTGAGGTGGTACTTCATTGTCATTTTGATTTGCATCTCTCGGATGATTAGTGACTTTGAGGATGTTTTCATATGTCTCTTGGCCTTCTGTATGTTGGCTTTTGAAATGTGTATATTTAGGTCCTTTGCCCATTTTTTTAAAATCTTCCTTTTGTTAAGATGTACTAGTATGAGTACCCTATAAATGTTGGAAATTAAACCCTTTCAGAGATAATATTGGCAAATATGTTCTCCCATGCAATGGGCTTTCTTGTTATTTAGTTGATGGTTTCTTTTTGCTCTGCAGAAGCTTATTATTTTGATGTGGTCCCATTTGTTTATTTTCTCCCTAGTTTCCATTGTCCTAGGAGATGCATTGGTAAACACATTGCTACAAGATATGGCTGATATTTTGCTGTCTATGATTTTTATGGTTTCCTATCTTATATTCAGGCCTTTTACCAATTTTGAGTTTATTTTTGTGTATGGTTTAAGTTGGTGGTCTAGTTTCATTATTTTTCATCTTCTTAATTATGTTTAAATATACTATACTATGGACCCGGTGCACAAAAATTTGTGCAGTCAGGGGGGTCCCTCAGCCCAGCCTGTGCCCTCTCACAGTCTGGAACTCCTCGGGGAATGTCCTCTTGCTGGCATGCCTGGCCAGCCTGGGTGAGGGGCTGATGGCTGTTCCCTTGAGTGGAGGCCATAGTTGGCCTAGGCAGTCAGTTTACTCCTGGTGCAACAGAAGCCTCCTGTTTGCTCTAGCTCCGTGGCTGCCAGCTCCTATCTTGGCTGGGTTAATTTGCATACAGTTGCTCTGATTCGCTGGTGGGCGTGGCTTAGATGTCTCAGAGTGATGGTTAATTTGCATATTATTCTTTTATTAGATTAGATGGTATAAATTTTTTTGATTGAACTGTTTGTAAAGAAGAGAGATTTGTTAATATATCTTATTAATGTAATGAATTTTTTAATTTTCTTCATAAACTTTGAATTTTCGTTCAAAATATATATGTGCATTAAATCTTCTCAATTATTAAAACATCTGTATAATTATGTAGTAATTTATGATTTCCCTAATATTTTATGTCTTAAAGACTATTTTTCAGGAACATCAGTCTATCTATTCTACCTTTCTACATGTTAATATTTTTCAATATATGCTTTACTATCCATTTTCTTGTGGCCTGTTTCAAAGATCTTTCATAGATGAAAACATTCTGGATTTCATTTTTAATCCAATTAGATAACAAGTATGTTAAGAATAAATTTAATGATTTTATCTTTATCATGATGTGCTTATTATGTTGTTTTATAATCATTCCATCCTTTTGTATTTTATAGTTTTTGTCTTTTTAAAATTCACTTTTTATAAACTTTGAGCTTTATGCTACTTATACTAGATTATTTTATTTGTGTGTGGAAATTTTCTATTGTATTTCTTGTCTTTTAAAATTATCCTTTAAATTTTTCATTAACTAATTAAATTGATGGTTAATTATATCTTTTTATTTTTAAGTTATAATTTAAATTGAATATTATTTTTATATTAGTTTATGTGTACAGCATACTTGTTAGACATATATTTTACAAAGCCAAAGGGTTCCCCTGATATTTTCAATACCCACAGGTCACCATACATAGTTATTATAATATTATTGACTATATTCCTTATGTTGTACTTTATAATCTCATGACTATATTCTAACTACCAATTTGTACTCTTAATCCCTTCACCTTTTTCCACCAGTTCCCCAATCCCTCTCCCCTCTGTCAACCATCAGTCTGTTCTCTCTGTCTGAGTTTGTTTTAGTTTTGTTTATTCATTAATTTTGTTCTATAGATTTCACATCTGGGTGAAATCATAAGGCATTTGTCTTCCTCTGACTGACTTATTTCACTGAGCATAATAGCCACCAGGTAGATTCATTCTTTATTATGGCCAAGTAATATTCCATTGTATGTGTATACCACCACTTTTTAAAAAAATTCTCACCCAAAAACATATTTTACAGATTTAGAGAGAGAAAGAGAGAGAGAGAGAGAGAGAGAGAGAGAGAGAGAGAGAGATCAATTGGATGGCTCCCATATGTGCCCCCACCAGGGATATAACCTCCAATCTAGGTATTGCTCTGACCAGGAATGAAGCCAAGCAAACTTTCTATGCACAGTACAGCACTCCAACCAACTGAGCCATACTGGCCCAGCCTGAACTACCATTTTTTTTTTATCCACTTGTCTATTTAGGGGCACTTGGGTTGTTTCCACATCTTAGCTATCATAAAGAGCACTGCAATGAACCTAGGGAAACATACATTAGTGTTTTGGGTTTTTTCTAATATACACCCAGAAATGGAATTACTGGACATAAGGCAGTTCCATTTAAAAAAATTTAGAACCAGCCATATTGTTTTCCCTAGTGACTATACCAGTCTGCATTCCCACCAACAGTGCAAGAGGAGGGTTTCCTTTTCCCCTTTCTTATAACACTTGTTTGCAGATTTATTGATGATACCCATTCTGACGGGTATGAGGTGGTATCTTACTATGCTGTTTTATATTCATTTCTTAGACAATTATTAGTAGTGACATTAAGCATCTATTTACATGACTATTGGCCATTTGTATATCCTCTTTGGAGAAGTATTTATTAGGGTCTTTACCTATTTTTTAATTGGATTGTTTGTATGAGTTTTTTGGTGTTCATTTTTATAAGTTCTTTATAATTTTGGATATTAACCCTTCATCAAATGTATCATTAAGGAATTTGTTCTCCCATTAAGTATGTTGTCTTTTCTTTTTGTTGATGGTTTCCTTTGCTATGTAAAAACTTCTTAGTTTCATGTAATAGCTAATAGAGGTAAATAAAATTTAATTAACTTGTTCATAGTCATTCAGTTAGTAAACAGCAGACATGGAATTTAATATTGGCATACCTAGCTAGAGTCAGTTTTGTTAAGATCTGGTTATCTATTTTCTACTGCTTTTGTTGAGACATCAACAATCAGTCTAATGTTTGTCCTTCTCCTTTTGAATATGAAATAATTTTAGTATATTTTATTTTCATTATTTTTCTGCCCTTTAGACAAATAGGCCTACAGATTGACTTATCCTACTTAACATATAATATACTTCCCATATCAATAAATTTATGGCTTTCTTTAGTTCTCATTTACTGTTATTACTTTTTCATATATTGTCTCTTATTTATTTCTGTATTTTATTTTTTAGAGATTCTGACTACATTTATGATCTAACTTCTTGCTTTATCTTCATATATTCTTGACTTCACTTTTATAAATTCCAGCAGCTTCTATTTCTGCTGTAGTTTTGGTAATTACTTATGTTCCAATTCACAAGTCATTAATTCTCTGCTTAACTCTGTCTAATTTATTGTTCAACTTATTCACTGAGTTCTTTTATTTTTAAAGTTTTAACAAACATATTTTATATAAAAACTGTTTTTCCCCCAAAATTAATCATATCTATAGTTTCTTGTGATATGCTTATTTCATAATTCATTTTTTATTCTTTAACAATTTCATACAGTCCAGCTGGCATGGCTCAGTAGTTGAGTATCAACCTACGAATCAGGAGGTCATGGTTCGAATCCCAGTCAGGACACATGGCCACGTTGCAGGCTAGATCCCAAGTGGGCGGTGTGTAGGAGGCAGCCAATCAATGATTTTCTCTCATCATTGATGTTTCTATCTTTCTCTCCATCTCTTTTCCTCTCTGAAATCAATAACAATATAAAAAATAATTTTATATATGAATATTTTACATTATCTATCTAATAATTTGTATGCTCAGAAAAAAATTAATTCATTATTTAACATTGCTATTGCATCAAGCAATAACTTCTTTTATTTACAAATAGGAGCAGGATCATTAGGCATTAGGGGCCATCCTAAGTTAAAATGTTTTATAAATATCAATTTTCTATGAGAATGCTTCCATAATTTTTATTAATTTTCTCAAGAAATATGAGTCTTGGAGTTATATTATTTAAAAAGCATGCTTAAGTGTGGGGGTCATACATGACTACCTGCCTATACCCATAAATTAGTTTATGAACTTTACAGGTCAGTTATCCAAATGTTGAAATAGGTTATACTGATTATAAAGTCAACTTTCCACTAATGTGAATATATCATATGTTGTCTTTTAAGCTGACACATGTCTTATAGGGTCACAGGATATCAGGTAACTAAGAAAATGTGTGGATGCTCCTTCAGTCTTGAGGGTTCTCCCTCAGACTTGAACAGTATTATAATAAACCTCTGAATTCTGCTTCTGTCATTCAGAATAAATGAATTTTACTACACAGATCACTAAATATTATTTAAATTGTATCTTATAAATGACAAGATGGAAAAGACATGAAATTATTTTAATTTAATAAATGAATTTATGTGTATATAAACAAAAGCTTGAGATGTATTCTAATGAAAAATAAAATTTGTCCATCAATAAAGAAATATAAACTTTGCAAAATGTTAAAATTCTAGGGAATGTGAGGTATATCTGTTTAAACTCCTTGCTTTTACTATTTTCTAGTACGTATTAGTGCTTCTCATCAAATGTAGCACTAAGGTTTAAGAGTACATAATATCTGTCTCCAGTCATAAAGTTTGTAAGAAAAAGGGTTTTATTCAGAAAATTACATGCTAACACCAGTCTCAGGAATTAAAAGATGTTACATTGGGGCCATTCACTCTTGTCTTTTTTAATCAAGAGATAGAGGCCTTTTTAATCTTGAAGGATACAGCCAAATCTCCCTCTCAAATGGCTTTACCCATTTATGCTCTTCCACTGGAGGTGACACCCTCATCCTCATCAACTGGATATTATCAGTGTTTACAATCTTGTTTCAATATGCATATTCCTTGTTACTGATGATACTGAGCATCTTTTTATGAGTTTGTTAGCCATTTATTTATATTCCTTCTATGTGTATTTTCACATTTCTCTATCGAGTCATTTATCTTTGGTTTCATAGCATCACAATGTATTCTGCAAATTACTACCTGTTATATATTTAGTAAATGCTCTCCCTATTCTTTTGTTGTATTTAACCTTATAATTCATTTTATAGTTACTGAGGACTCACCTCCCTGGACAAGGTCACATTATTTCAGCCACAGACTCAGACTCCCATACCCCCAGCTGCTGGCTCCTGGACCCCCTCATGGTTCAGAGAGGGTGGGCCAGAGTCCCATTGCCTCAACCACAGACTATGAGACACCCACCCCCACTGTCATGGGCTCCAGGACCCTCCTAACAGGGCAATGCTACTCCAGCAAGAGTCACATGACACCAGCCAAAGTCACAGTACCTGAGGCCATTCATTCTTTAAGCGTTCCTAAATTTTGTATCCAAAAAAGTGAAACCTAGATTTGTTTCCATATCAATTTCCATATGAGAGTTTAAAACTTTGTCACCTGCTCTGCTCCTCTTCATTTTCTCTTTTGAGAAAGAGAAAAAAAATATTAAAATACCGACTAAACCACTTCATTGATCTTAGCATAAATCTTGATTTCAGAAATACAGAGTTTTACATAAATTATTTGAAGAAGGAGCACACTCTGTTAAAAGTAATGGATCTGCTCAGTTATGCCGCCTCACATGCTGAGCATGGCATTATTATTGTGGGGAAGTCTGGCAGTATGTAACGTTATTTAAAACGCAGCCTCTTTTCCTGCTGACTAAGTCTTGAGTATATATACCAAAATTCAAAGTGGATCTTGAGAGCATAAAATCAAAGTAGGAAGAAGAAATTAATGAGTAGAATTGAATTTTTTGTACCCTGTGTCTGTTTGCTCATCAAATGGTTTAGATTAGACTAGATCTTTTCTAAAGACTCTTTTGCCTAATAATGATTATGATACATGTTTCAACGTGGGAAGGAGGTGGGAAGGAGTTCTTTCATTTTGTCATACACAGAGAATGGCTCTACTTAAACCAGATGGATGCTTTCATTATCGTTGCAACTTTTCAGTGTAAGAAAAAGAATCTTGCCCTAAGTAGAAATAGAGCTCCCTACTGACTGTAAAAATTATGTAGTTATGGTTGTAGCGAAAACACATCTTTCTCATTAGTGAATCACCAAGGGAATATGTAGAATAGATGTTCCTGTGATTCTTGTCAGATGCAGGGAAGGGCATTGTGCTCAGACAGCTGGGTTTAAATGATATATTTTACATTTATTCAGTACCTGCTGGGTGCAACCCACACCAGTATTTGAGCTTAGGAGAATTATAAAGTTAAAAGGATAAAGAACTGAGAAAGATAATATTCTTGTCATCTCTGAATTTAATACCTGATTAATTTAATTAATTCTTCTCTCTTTTCTCCCCGTTCTATCCTGTAGTGCTTACTTTTCTAAAACATAGAAAAAACATATTATCTTCCTTCTCAAAAGCCAAACTACTTCACACAAATTATAGTGTTTTTTTTTTCTGATCTGCTCCCTGTGCAACCTAACTATAATTGATTTCTCATTCTCAATTCATCCTCAGCCTCCTGATATGAGCTTCTTCCTTTTAGGCCAGCTCAAATAAAGTATGCCCTAATCCCTTAGTTGCAAATAATTGAATTTCTTTTTTTCTGTAAGACAGTACCTATTTTATTTACATACCTAACACCAACCCTGCCCCCCTCCCTGCACCTTTCCCCCACCAATACTGCACACGCAAGACATTAAGCACTTTAAGGTTTTGGCAGCTTTTCATTGATTAGGATTTTGTGCTTGCTTATTTCTGGAAACACAGTAGGTACTCAATAATAGATGTTCAATTGAATTACTTAATCACCAAAAATTTATATTTAACCCCACCAGCGTGGTTCAGTGGTTGATCGGCAACCTGTGAACCAGGAAGTCATGGTTCGTTCCCAGTCAGGCACATGGCCAGGTATCGGGTTCCATCCCCAGGATGGGGCATGCAGGAGCAACCAATCAATGATTCTCTCTCATCATTGATGTTTCTATATCTCTCTCCAATTTTTTGTTTAATTTATATTGGGAGACAAAGTTTGAGGTGGGAAAAAAGTTATATGAAGTGAATGTTTCTAAATGTTAACCATATTTAAGAGAACATCTGCTAAATAGTACCTATACTCTGACTCAACTTGTGATTAAATAAGAAAAACAATCACAATCATGTGTCTTCAGATGGTAATAAGCATATTCAAATACACAAAACAATAATTCAGTCTAAATGAAGCAGACACTGCTTCAGTAGGTTGCTTTATTGTAGTCCCTCTAACATCCATTAATCTTAAGGATGAGGAAATGAAGAATGTTTTGCAAGAACTAAGTTTCCAAAGTTAAAATACTTACTGTTAATCAGAAAGCAATTTTAAAAACTTGTCATAATCATTCTGCTTATGTATGTTAACTTCTTTTAAGAATCTCCACTTGAGCCTAGGGTTTGGGGCTGTATATTGGACATCCCATTAAGATGGTGGTCTATCTGGGTTTGCCTGAAGCACTATTCAAGTATAGCAAAAACACACAGAAAAAGTCTCAACATGGGGAAGTCCTAGGGGAGGAACAAATCCTCCCCCGCCCCCATACCTTTTAAAGTTCATGCCTCTCAAGCACACCCTTCCTTCCCACCCAATTGGGGTGTCTTAGTAACTGACTGGATAGTGCCAAACAGAAAGTGTGCAGAAAGTGTGCAAACCAATCCCAAAGATGTTGCTAAGGCAGAATTCTTTGCAAAGACCAACCCCTAAATTAAAAGGTGTGTGCTTCCTTTGCTCTCTCTGCTCTCTTGCATGCAATGGGTACCTGACATTCACTCTTGTGGCAGGGGAGCACATCACTGCACACCTATCTACTTAGCTTTTTTTCATCTCCTCACTATGACTTAGACCCAAATCTACTTTAAAGAAAACCCAAACTCTTTCTGCTATGTATTATTTCCTTCCTTACTTATTGTTTAAAAATATTTTTTAAAAAAATATATCTTATTGATGTTTTACAGAGAGGAAAGGAGAGGATAGAGAGTTAGAAACATTGATGAGAGAGAAACATCAATCAGCTGCTTCCTGTACACCCCCTACTAGGGATGTGCCCACAACCAAGGTACATACCCTTGACTGGAATCGAACCTGAGACCTTTCAGTCCACAGGCCGATGCTCTATCCACTGAGCCAAGCCAGTCAGGGCTTATTTAAAAATCTTAAGATATTACTAGAAGATAATATTATTTTCCCTTTGGATGTAATGCTATGTTAAATGATGTATATGTAGCCTAATATGTCTAATATGTAGTATACCAACCAAGTATTGGATGTTGGGCAAAGGGTATAAAGTGGCAGTAATGTAGGATGAGTGAGTCTTGAGATCTAATGTACAGCATGATGATTATAGTTAATAATACTATATTATATGCTGGAAAAATAAATAAAATTATATATATTATTTTTATGTATACATTTATGTAATAGTTCTACATATGCATATTTATAAATACAGAAATGTTTAATTAAGTTGCTCTCTCCCTCCTAAAAAATATAGCCTGGAAAGAATTGAACACAGAGATAAAAATAGATCCCTGTTTGCTTTGTGTTATCTGTTTATTTTTATAATAAAAGCATTCGTAACACAAAATGGAAAAATAATATCTAATTCAATGAAAACCATTTTCTTTTAAAGTTATACCACTGCGAAACCACCTCATCTGGACCTGGTGCAGCTCATCACTCTCAGTTACCGCTGAACATGAACCGGCAGGGTCAGTCCGCTGAGACACAGAGTCTGTCCTTGGCTTCCCCCCACCCACTTTCTCTGGGTCTGCATTCATCTCGCAGCTGGAGTGGCAGTCATGCTCAGAAGTCCTATATCAACTAGATTGCTCCTGCTGACTTTGTCTGGCTTGAAGTTGAATTTCATTCAATACCAGCCTGAACCATTGTTTTGGTGTTTCTAAACTAGTTGGACCTATCAATGTCCAAACCTCATTTATAAAGGGAATACAATTTCTGCCTATTTCTGGTGGATTACTAATATTAATTGAATAAATGTAAAACCATATGGACTTATTTTGTGAAAGAAGATCTTCACATTTTTCTCCACTGAAGAATTTTATTAGTTTCAAACAGCCCAATATTTTAAATGGATAAATATTTTTTTTAAAGCTTACATAGGGTTTTGTAATTATGCATAGCCACCTGCTCTGAGTCATATATTTAGTTTAGAATGATAAGCCTACGGATTTACAGTTTTTCCATTTGGACTCTTAAATTTTGGCCTGAATCTGTCACATAATTTCTAAGTGGTTTTATACATAGAACAGCCTAAACACAGTCCAAGTCACTGAAAGCAAGTCACCAGCGATGACGGAGGCTAATGTTTCCAAGTCAGAGAGCTGTTCCCTGCTATTTATATCACAGCATGTCCAATGGCTGAGTCACTATAACAGTGCATGGAAAGTAAAGTGGATAAACATGCTCTCTCTGTTAGTTCATGCCCTTCACTTATATAAAATTTTATTTTTAATGATTTGTTAAGCTATTGTTATTTTACTTCCCTGGAAAAACACAGGAATGAAGCTTGAGACAAATGTGAATAGAGAAATAAATTAGTTTTACTTATTTGGGTTAAGTAATGAGCTACTAATAAATCTCAAAACTTATTTTCAAAATAAATTATTAACTAGAAAATATAATTTGAAACAATGTATGTAGAAAATATGAGTGCAGAAATACAGATAATATACATGTGAATACTTCTCATTTTACAATTTTCTGGTTTTATATGGGAATATAAATGTTACCTTCTTTTAAAGGTGACTAAACCCTCAAATTTCTTTAATTGAAATAGTTCCCTTTTTTTTTCAGCATTTTACCCAAATCATTGGAGCTGACAGTTTAAATCAAGAACACATCCAGTTTCAACCAGCTAAAGGCTGATGCTAATATTTCAATTTTATCTTAAATGCTATTTTAATGGCAAGGTACTTTAAACTGAACATATAGGGAAAGTGAAGCAAGGTGATGATTTATTTTAGTAATGTGACAGAAAATAATAAACATATATATGATTCCTAATTCTTATGTAAGCTGAGCCTCCCACTTTTGGTTAAATATATTCAATCTGCTCTTAAAAGCAGCATAAACAAGCCAGCTTCTATTTTAATACCACAAGGGTAGCTGGAATATTTCACTTTATTGCACTCTGTGTTAAATCTTAATGCCATCTGTAACTTTTCAAATGTTGAGATGTCATTGTTATTTGTTCTCATTCAGCTCCCACTGCAATGCAGCATTACCTGTGAGTGATGCTTATATGTGTGGTCCAGGATATTGTAGTTAGATGTAGGCCTGTGGCAAAGAAGTAATCATATTGATTTTTCACTACTGCAGCAAATACTCTTGTGTCCAACTGCTCAGCTTTAGCAAAAGATAAATAAAACCACGACTATCAGATCTGCTGTTGAAGCAAGATTTCAAGTGCCTCCAAATCATCCACTGCAAGGTCATTGCAGACCGTATTGCACTCTTAAGTGGGATGCATTAGGGAATATTTGCAGCTTTCCAGGCTTCCCCTGACTGGTGATTCTGGGCTATTTCCTTCCTGGCTACTTCTATAGTTGTCAACACAAAATGTTAAGGCACAATTTGTTCTGTAAGTCACTATATAAGAAATGTATTTGGTATTCTGAGTACTAGGAAAATGGAGATAATAAAGAAATAATTAGGAAATGTAAAGAAAATATGTGTTTTAGTTTTCTTAAAATAAAATATTGTCTTTGAAGTATTCACAACATATAAGTTTTAAGAAAGACAGAACTGTTTAAATATTTTTAAAAAATCTTGTTTTAAGTGTGGTAAAGAAAGAGGCTTTTATTTGTTGATTCTGAATGTCATTTTTTGTCTGTTCTATTGTTGGTACTTTTTTCCAGAAATATAGTAAATAAAATCTGATTTTCTTTTGACTGAAAATTATAAAGTATTTTATCAGATTGCATTTTTGGATTTAGTATATGTATATTTGAGGAAAAATAGGTTTTATAAATAATATCAGTCTTTGTTCAGGCTGTAAGTAACAGTATAAAAATCACTCAAGCTCTGTGTTTAGGGCCTTGAAGTTAGTGACATTCGTTTATTCATTAATTTCCCAGTTGAAAAATGTACAGGTTGTGTGCATAGGAGTCTCTGTGCACTCAAGGAGCATCCTTCATGGAAGAACACATGTAGAGAAGTTAGTGAACATTGAGTCAAACTGCAAAATAGCAGTATGCAATAACAGTGACGCATCTTGTTCCTCCCCTGGTTAGCACCCCCTGGAGCTCCGGTCGGTCCTGCTGAAAGTCTGTTTCCCTATGAGATTACACATGGCTGTCTGTGATCGGGGCCTCGCTTGCCTGTCTTGCTACTGTTATTGCCACTGTAATCCAGGCACGTTGACGTTTCTTCTTCATCTTCTCCTTGTCTACATCTTGGACCTGTCCCTCCTCCTCTTGGACCTCCTCCTCCTCTTCTCCTTTTTCTCTTTCTCTTTCTGTTTTGATTTAATGTAACTCTTCCTTTTCTCAGTGACATGGATCATAATAAAAGTTATGGAAGCATTCTCATCTTTACCTAGATAGCTGATCCTATTTCTGAATCTCCTTATGGTTAATAATCAACTCAAATATCATCTCCCAAAAAGACTCTTTATATATAGTCTTTTGTTCTCCATTCATTATCATATTACCTCTCTTAATTTCTTCTATTATAATTAAAATCCTATGAGAGAATTATATCTATCTATCTATCTATCTATCTATCTATCTATCATCTATAATCTATATACTGTCAAATAGTATCTGTCTGTACACGATGTAAACTTGATAGGACTAATACTCTATCTAGAATGTCCACAATTACATCACTACTATCTAGAACAGTGCTTGGCTCCAAGTAGATAATCAATAAATATTTGTTAAATAAATGAATATGTAACATTTAAAAACAATTCTCTGGACCCCCAGTGCCAATTATAGTACTTTTTAATTATAGGTGCTCAATAAATATTTAGCAAATGTTGAACTTTATTTCTAGAATATTCATAAAAGATGAGTCACCATTTCAGGTTAGATAGAAATATGACCAACAGACAAAAGTTAAACAGACATGACAGGGAGATGAAAAAACATATTTAGAAATATAGAGCCTGAATGATTTATATAACTGGGAGCTGTATTTCAACAATATAGCTCAGGCATCTAGACTGATTTCAGCATAAAACAGTGATGGGTAATGGGCTATTGTATTAGATAACCAGTTAGGAAAGATGAATGTAGAAGATGTTCTAGTACATAATGAAAGTAAATTTGGATGTTGTATGTTAGACAACAAAGATTTACAAACAAGTAGGAAACAGAGGAGAGAGATAAGGAATTTTTGTGTTTTTATTTAATTTTTCCCCCTTCAGGAAGAAACTGAAAAGATAATTTTATTGTAAGTGTTGAGGAGAATGTGGCTAGAGGAAGGGAAGACAATTAGAAATCTCCTATAACAGTCAAAGAAAAAGATGATGAAGGTCTGAACTGAGGCATTGTCAGCGTGGAGGACTTGCATTTGAGACATACTACTGAGTAACATTAATAAAATATAGAGAACTATTGTGAAATAACATAAGGAGAAAGTAGTCAAAGTTGAAGCCTATGAATTTGGTTAAGTTCCTGGTATATGATTTAGCAATGAAAGAAAAATATTTAGAGGATAAAAGATAATGAGAGTGACCTGGACAATTTAGAGTTTGAGCATCTGTTGTCATCTCAAAATGAGGGTGTCCAGATAACCAGTAGGTACTAGACATATTAGGAATTAGATTCCATGTGAAGCATAACAGTGTCTCTCTTACTGCAACCCAGCCTCATGCATAGCTCCTGAAATAAAATATAGGTCCAATTAGTTTATGGGAAATTTTGCAGGGGAAATAAGATAACCTCAGCAGATCAATTATACCTTGAAAATGTCTGTATCCATATTTAGGTTCACCAATGTTTCTTGCAAATGGTAATTGTAGATCTAATATTTGGTAAAAAGAAATTAAAGAATCATTTTATTAAGTTACTGCATGAAACTTACTTTACTATGTATATATAGTTAAAATATTTTCTGGATAAAGTAAATTTTAATGATATTAGTGAATTTTGTCAAATGCTACCACACAATGTATAATTTATCATTCAATTTTACATAGAAACTTAAGAACACAATTAAATGTCCCCTAACTCTGAATATTTTTGCATTTGATATGGATAAAATTACTGCCTATTGACATGAAAAGACACAATAATGTGTAATCTAAACAACAGAAAGGTTACTTTTACAACTTTTTACCTATATTACAGAAGGAGCTTGTTGCTCAAATGATGAGGATATCTTATTATGGGATTCATCTTTTTTTCACCCAGACATTTTCAACAGGCTTAAAACATGAGCTGAATGAACGTTTTCATAGGCCATTGAAAGAAAAATAAAATAAAAGTATATGGGAATAATGCAAATATGCAAACTCAATGTTTGTAAAAAATGAAATATTTTCCTAAGAATTTTTTAGTTCACTTCTATGCCTCATATCTACAAATATAATAGTGAAAGGTAGTTTTATTTATACAAGTCTTCTGAAGAAATGTCAATGAGAAAAAATAATAGCTCAGTCAGAAAAGAATGTAGCAAACAGAAAGCTACAAGGTAAAATTCAATCAATGACCCTAGGTTGTGTTTTTCCTTTGTCACACAAAATCCAGAAAAGTGTTGCCAAAAGAGCATTTTGGGTGAGACTAAAAAGTTTACACTTTCTTGCCCAACCGAAAAATCTTAATACCAGTCTATACAATAAGCAGTTGTTGGAAATTCATGACTTATTGATTCAATTATTACTAACTTAATAGCAATAACCTACAAATCATTTTATTGAATTGAGGAAATGGCCAAAATACAGATGTCTTATTTTACTTTATACTTGCCAATCTTCAAATTTGCTTTGTATTCCATGTAGATATAATGAAAGAGTACTATTATAGAACATATTTTAAAATAAAAATATAACTGTATCAACCAATTAAAAAGCATCCATTATAGGATCATTCAATCATATGTTTTACTAACAGATTTCAATGAATTAAAGCACCCAGACTATCCTCTTCTTGAGCTTTTTTGCTCTTGAGCAGTATGGGGAGTAGTGTGGGCCATTTGTGCAGGTAGAAAGAGAAGGCCTCAACTCACATCTTTTCGGAAGAAGACATGAAAGGTGCCACTACCGATTTAAATTACATCAGAAATATAAATTATACAATGGATGCATTTATTCTATGTAATAAAGAAGGAATATACAAATTGACTGACTCTATCACAAAGACAGTGGCGCCCATAGCGACATGATGGCGGTGCCCATTTCCCTCAGCCTGCTGGAGTCCCCCAGTCCTTTCAGCCCTGCCAGGGGATGGTAGGCGCATGGTGAGGCTAGACCCACCCTCAGGCCCCTAGCTTCCCAGGGCCAGCCCAAAGCACAAACAAGCCTCAGATGGTAGCTGCCCAGCTGCCTAGAGCCGCCGGAGGCTCAGGTAACCAGGGCCACCCAAGGCTTGTGCTGCCAGCAGTGGCAGCAGCAGAGGTGTGATGGGGGTGTAGCCTTCCCCTGATCATCTGGTTGCCTCCTGCCCTGAGGGCTCCTGGACTGTGAGAGGGGGCAGGCCAGGCTGAGGGACTCCCCTTCCTGTGCATGAATTTTCATGTATCAGGCCTCTAGTATTTTTATAAACAAAAAGAGTGAACATAACCTATGGTTAACCATTCCACTCCTGGATATACTTTACAGAAACAAATGCTTTATGTTCCAGGAAACATACATGAGAAAGATCATAGGGAAACCTGTTCACTGAAAGTATATTGCTTGAATATTGTGTGCTATGATCAACAATGGAACATTATGCAGCAGTAAACATGGATTAAGAAAACAGTTGCATACAATGATATTGCTAATGCATATGGCATAAAGTAAAAAAAAAATGAAATAACATTTACTGTATGATTCCATGTACATAAAATTTAAAAACTGAGAAAATTTAGGATAATTTAGAAATAAGTAATTGGATAGTAGCTGCTATGGACTATGTTTGTAACTTCCCCAAATTCATATGCAGAAACCCTAATGCCCAAAGTGACACTATTTGAATATGGGCCTTTGCAAGGTAATTAAAACATGCGAGTGAAGACCTCATGGCGGGATTAGTGGCCTGATAAGAAGAGCAAGAGCTTGCTTGTTCTCATTTCTCTCTGTCATGTGGTGAGGAGAATGCGAAGACAGATGTCTGCAAACCAGGAAAAAGGCCCTCACCAAGGCCTGAACCTGTCAGCACCTTGATCTTGGACTTGCCAGCCTCCAGAACTGTGAGAAATAAACGTTTGTCGTGGAAACCATCCAGTCCATGGTAATTTGTTATAGCAGCCCGAGCAGTCCACTGAATTGTGAAGTAGGAGAGAGTGTAAACAAAGCCAGCCAGGGAGTAGTTTTAGAGGAAAGGCTAGTTATCAGGAAAAGACATAATGGGGGGAGGGTTTTAATTTACTGGCAATAGTCTATTCCTTGATCTCTCTGTTAGGTGTCTAGTTGGACATTTTACAATAATTTATTAGACAGTACATTTGTGGTTTTATGTATCCTTCCTCCTGTGTGTTACACTTCACAATAAATCTGGTTGCAAACAAAAAGGAAGACCAAAAAGGAAATGAGAATAGGGTAGTTTTATGGGTAATATTTAAGGGTAGGAGGAGCAAGTGCACGGATTAGACTCAAATATAATAAAGTAGAACTGAAGATGATCTGTGTGTGTTGTCCATCAGTGTGCAGTCTTATCTCGCCAGGATGTGCTCAGTCTATTACTTGGCACATAAGCTCCATAAGCTAGTTATCTAGAATATAATGCATGCTACCAATTACCTGGATGCTAAATGTGGAGTCCTTGTGAGACATGTAGCAAGCAAATGTAAAACAAATTAATTACTTGTACAACATTATTGAGAAAAAAGAATAAAGGATTATAACAAGAAAGGAAAACAGATTAGAAGAAAAATGGCTACGTTTTAAAAAAGTTAACAATAACATTGAGTCAAAACTAATGATTATAGTTTACCTTTAAAACAAAAGAGTACTTATAGTGCCCTTAATTTACAATGTTTAAATATTTATGGGTTATGTCTAAGATTCTAATTATCTTTAAGCACCACATTCTATATTTCCATATTTATGTATTGTTAATAGCACAGATGTCACAGTGGTCAACACTTCTTAAATATCTAAATAGAGAGAGAGCAAAAATGTTACAGGTTGATATTTTACTAGGATGTTGTTTTATTTCTTGTTATTAGTAAAACAAATTACCAACATTCCTTGGTGATCAGGTTTATTTTCTGTTGTACCAAACAATCTGCCAAAATAATTCCTCTGAATAATGAGACCATGTAAACAATTTGCCTCCTTCTTATTGCTTTTACGTTACTGAACTTACCAGCTACGTAATAAGTGTTTCTAAATGGTATGTATCCATGAAACTGCTTAGTGACTTGCAACAATAAAAGTACAGTTAGGAAGGACGCCAATGAGGTGTTTTTCTCTATGGCTAAAGTGAAAAGAAGGGTTTAAACCATTGATTCTTAGCTGGTGTACCACAAGATTTTTAAAACATGGACTATCTGACTATTTAGTCAGGGGCACTGAGCTTTTTTCCTTTAGATTATCAAGTAAAATAATAACAACAGCCAACACAACAGTATAGCCATCCAGTGTGAATAAGTCAAAACTATACATATTTTTGTCAAATAAAAAAATTATATGTTTTGTGTGCCGTAGAATTTTAGTAATTAATTTATGTGTGCCATAAAATGAAAAATGTTGAAAAATCACTGGTTTAGGTAATTAGTTGCTTAATTCAAGTATTCAAACTACTTTTGTTCAATCACCTAGATAATAAAAAATCAAGTTGCTGGGAATTTTGCCTAAATTTTCTCTAAGCAGTTTGTTTCATCTTTAAGTGGATTTGGCAAAAGAAATGTAGTATCTGAATTTTGTGGTGTTATTATTTATTGGAAAAGCAATGGAACTTGCTCTTCTCAGCTAAACTAGAGTGCTCTGGATTAAATGAATTACTTAAATTATCGTCTGTTCTTTGCCTCTACCACTTGTCCCTCCTTTGTTCTTCTCTTTCTCTGTTATTTATCCTATTTCTAACACATTTACACAAACACACATTTTCTTGCAATAACTCCTCCAAGAAAAGAAGGTCACTGACGTATGTTTCATCTCATGTTTGGAGGTATGCGTGCCTTGGTGGAAGAGTGCGAGTTAGTAACGATTGTCTGAAGAATCCAGAAGTATTAGAGGCAAAAGCTTGTTGGACTTAGAAAGAGGAAAACAAGCAACTTTCAGATGATGGATATCATGATATCATCAAGCATCAGTAAGACATTCATTCTGGACAGAATGTAGTATTGTGTGTAGCACAGGGGCAGACAGAATATAAAGCAGAAATGCCAATAGCTGATCACAGAGAGAAGTAGAGGCTTCTGATTAAACTGTGTGGAATTCCTGGTTTTTTCTATAGGTTGCCACTAAAATTCTTTATGTGGGAAAGAGGCATATTCAGAGTTTTGTGAGAATTGCATAGGCAGTAAGGAGAATGGACTAAAGTGGACAGAAAAGAGTGACAGAGAAACCAATTAGAAGATGGTTTAAATAGCCCAGGCTAGAAATAAATCAATGTCAACAGTTATAGAGCAAAGAGCACAGATTTTTAGAATAATTCTGAGACATAATAAAAATAGTAACATATCTACTCTAACAAAAGAGTAATATTGAAATTAACCGTTTCTCTGGGATGCCTAAGGCACGCCCACCAGCCAATCAGAGTGGCTGTATGCAAAATAACTGAGCCAAGATGGAGGACGGCAGCCACGGAGGCGGGTGCAGTGCCGGTGGTGGGACTGGCAGGATGGGTGGTGGCTGTGGGATGGGTGGGGTGGGTGGCAGGCCCTGGGGTGAGAGGGGCAGGCTTGGCCAGCCTAAAAACAGCCATCAGCCCCTCACCCAGGTTGGCCAGGCATGCCAGCAGGTGTCCATCCCCCAAGGGGTCCCAGACTGTGAGAGGGTACAGGCCGGGCTGAGGGACCCCCGGAGTACACAATATATTGTGCACTGGGCCCATAGTTGGTTATATAATAAGGTGACCAGACGTCCCGCTTTTGGCAGGACAGTCCCAATTTTTAACAGTTTGTCCCGCATTCTGCGGCTTTTTAAAAAAGTCCTGATTACTCTTTGTAATATTTTAAGTAATAATAATAAAAACAAAGAAAAACAAAGAACCCCCCCTTTCCCGGTCAATGGTGTACTGCTTTAAATCTGGTCACCTTATTATATAAGTGTATGTAAACAAGAAAAGCAGAGTGGGGGGAAATGTCAACATCTGTAATTGAGTCAACAATAAAAATGAAGTTTAAAAAAAAGGAAAGAAGGAAAAAAATACATACCTATAAAGTGAATGGGTGAAATATCTATACTAATAAAGAGTTAATATGCTAATGAGCGGGATGCCTCAATGAGTAATGACCAGTCATTAGCATATTAGCTGGGGCATTGCTCTAGAGATGGGGCGGAAGTGGGGAGGCGCCTGGAGGAGGCGGGACTATTCCTGCTGGGGAGGGCAGGAGTGAGAGTCAATAGGCCCCCCTCACCTGTCCTTCACCACCCACCCACCCGCTGCTCACACTGTGAGTGCCTGGGGGCCCACCTGCCAGGGGAAGGAGCGCAGCACAGCAGGTGGAGGTTTCCCCATTCTCCTCCAGAACCCTGATGGTTCGAGCCTCCGCTTTGCTTTGGAGATGGGGTGGAAGTGGGGAGGCACCCAGAGAAGGCGGGACCAGCCCTAGGCGACTGGAAGGACTGAGTTCAGGGCTTGAAGTGGTGAGAGAAGGCCAGAGGGTATGGGGGCTGGGCCAGGCTCTGCGTGGACAGGTTCGGGTGTCAAGGCAGGGCTGCAGGTGGGTGGGCAGCACCACACGATATCGCATGCTGGGCTCCTAGTTTAAATATAAAATGGCATATTATTACCAGTCTTAAGTATATAAAATAGCAACATTTATTTGATGTTTATATTTATTGGAATTCTTGGCAAAACTAATCACAATTTTTTTTTAATATATTTTATTGATTTTTTACAGGGAGGAAGGGTGAGGGATAGAGAGTTAGAAACATCAATGAGAGAGAAGCATCGATCAGCTGCCTCCTGCACACCTCCCACTGGGGATATGCCACAACCAAGGTACATGCCCTTGACCGGAATCAAACCCGGGACCCTTCAGTCCACAGGCCGATGCTCTATCCACTGACCCAAACCGGCCAGGGCAAATCACAATTTTAACGAATTATATATATGAAAAATTTTGCAGTACTTTGATGTAGACATACAGACTTTTTCAAAATCAAAAATTTTGAGTTATCAGAGGAAATGAGAACTGCTCTTTCAGACAACTTCTAAGCTTTTACATCTCAGTACAAGTAGAATATATGTTGTGCATAGTATCTAACACACATCTATTCTTTTGTATTCATACAGTTCCATTACTGTTTCCCTACTATTGTGCTTATTACAGGTAGTATTATTTTACACATTTATCTTGGCATCTTTTGAAACAAACATAGTGCCTGGTGTTAATATTATTTAATGAATAGGTAGGCTATTAAAATACATATTAACAGTTTTGCTAGACTATTAATGACTCTTAGATAGTATACTAACAAAAACACAATCCTAGGCAAAAAAAGTAATGTGACCTCTAAACTTCCTAATAAATTATTTTAACATTATTATTTTAGATGTATGGTTTTAAATAACTTGTTTAGATTTCTTTTACATTAGTAATCAAAATTATAGTGTGGCTTTAATATCCAAGTTAATTCTAGACTTGATATATTTATTACCTCATAAACAGGAACCACCCTTTTGTTATCATCGAATTCCTGTGGTGCCTATACTAGAAATGTTTCAATTATAAATAAAAGTTGTTGCTGATCAGAGCACAAAGAACTTTGCAGGACAAAAATTCAATAACTAATGAATGACCCAAATGCTAGCTAAATTTCCCTAAGGAACAATCCTTTGCATGAAGCTAGCTAAAGAACTCATGTCTTTTTCATATTGTACCTGTATTCCATAGAAGAATATTGATTTATACATTAAATCTCAGAGAGCCTGACCTCCTTATATAGCAGTGCGTGTGTGTTCCCATCTGAAGAGCCACTGAGAGTTCTGTGCCCTTGAATCATTCTCCCTACTTGCTCAGGCTCCCCTTGAGAATAAACACACATCCATATTTATGATATGGTTTCATTCATTTAGGAGTCAAAAATAGCTGCATAATAAAAGCAATAATGTATTTTAAAATGAATAGCAAATCTCATCGTCTTTAATATGAATGCGTGCTGTGAACCCCACTTCTCTAAGCTTTTCTGGAAGCAGCCTGCTCTCATCATCCCCATAAGATAAGACATTTAACTTTATGCCTACTGACCTGGATTTAGGAACATGGGATGTAAGAAACACTACATGGAAATAGTCCTATGCTCAGCTCTGAATTACGCTGTTTTGCCTCTGGAAGTTGTACATAGTGGCATATTTTCAGGAAAGTATGGAAACTGAATCCAACCTTAGTTAGAAATGTGAACTTGGTCATTTTTATATTTAGTTCCCTTGATTCCACATCTCTTTCTGCAATAAGTGTACAATGCACCAACCTCTCTATTTCTATGATTTCCTCAATCTCATTTATGTGCACTATATGTTTTGGTTTGAAAATTAACTAATGAAAAGTGTTATATGCTTTCACAAAGTTATTTTATCTAATACAAGCAAAGCCTTACTAACAAAATAAACATAAATAGTGGAATTTGTCTTCAGGGCCATATATATGGGATACACATATGGTAGTAAGCCACTCTCAAATAACTATACCTCAGACAATTCGATTTCTAAGGACATGCCACTAAATTAAAATTTAACAAGATATACAAACTGAATAGATATGGAAGTTTTAAGAAGAAATGGTCAGAGAAAATACTGTTGTATTGAGACAATAGCCTGTTTAAAACCCAGTAAGTATGTACTCTGAAATGTCTGCTAAGTTTAATGGCATGCAGGCATCTTTAAACTACGGCCTGCAGGCCACATGCGGCCCGCCAAGGACATTTATCTGGCCTGCAGGCCACATGCCGGGTGTTTTTGCCTGTCCTGCTTAAAATAAGACATGTGCAGTGTGCTAGGAATTTGTTCATAGTTGTTTTTGTTTGTTTGTTTCTTTGTTTTGTTTTTTTAACTATAGTCTGACCCTCCAACGGTCTGAGGGACAGTGAACTAGCCCCCTGTTTAAAAAGTCTGAGGACCCTTGGTAGAGTACTAATCGCCCAACATCTAGGGAAGCCATGTGGCAATCACATAAGAAAGCTTGAATTTTAAAGTATGAGTTTGACTCTACCAAAGTTCCCCGGAGGACTTCCCCTGTGTGCACTTGACTAATCCTAAATTACTCTAATATTTTCCAAAGATTTTAGTATTTCACTCAACAGATTGGCCCGAGACAGAATTATACAATGTGGTAAGTCCCTGCCCTCTCTGAGCTTCAATGAAGCAGGAAAGAAGAGAAAACTTTAGTGATTTTTAAATACATTCTTTAACCTCAAGTTGAGAATCTTTGGGAGTGTGATGATATACCCAGATCCATTCTAACCATACAGATTATAATTTAAGTCTCTGTCTGCCATAACTCATAAGTTATATTTTTCTCCATACCTTATTTAAATACTTGCCAAAATAAGGTTTCCAACTCATTCATTTTCCCCATCTAA
>PVJC01016491.1:0-33675 GCA_004026665.1 Murina feae | reverse complement strand
GAGTCCCACAGTGGAATCTCTGGTTTCTGAATCTATAAAGTTACTTTAAATATTACTTTTGAAAATCATATTTGCTTTTTCTTTCCAGGATCCTAATGGAACACATATTTCCTTTCTTTTGCTTAAAAAAGAGTCTGTGCTATCAATATTAAAATGTAGACACACACACACACACACACACACACACACACACACACACACGAGTCTCCATCACTACCACTGCTTGAGTCCAATAGTTTGAAAGGTAGGGGGTGGGGGAGGGAGGATGAGAGGGCAGGATCTAGCAGAATGTCACCACCAGAGGTCAGCATCAAAACCATGGTCTATGGGGTCAAGTGTAAGTGTGAGATAGTTTTTCATTCAATCATTAGAAATAAGGTCTAGAGGGACATATCCTGATTTACATTTACCCCACATTAAAAATGGATTGTAGTTTTTTATGTTATAGACTCTTTTATAAAATTAAGGGAATGTAGGTAGTTTATATAAATACATACACATTGTGGCAAGTAAAGGTTATGAGGAAATCAGAGAAGAAGCAATAAAGTGATGAGAACAGCAAAGCAAGCAGTAAAGGTAATACTCAAGTCCCCCTGAGATCTTTTCTATTTATGACAAGTATGTAAAAAAATATTCTGACCGTTTTTGGCCACTGATTGAAAGAGGGAAACAGTAGCCAGTTATAAGACTTGAACTTCTGAAAAATAACACTAAACATTGATTAGGGACTACCTCTGCTAACCAGAGCAGATGACAGTTCCTTCTTTTTGTAAAGACACAGAGAGGCAACCATACCCAGGCAGTTACCTCTGCAGTAAAGACAGCAGCAAGTCACATGAAGTCTCCCTCCATACATGCTCTCAAAGTAGGTAAGAGGTATCACAACAAAGCAGAATTCAGAAGGAGCAGTTTCACATGCTGTCCAATATGTACGTTTCTATTAGTCAACATAATCCAATAACACATTGCATAGCATCAAAAAATGCATTGACATGCATTTCTCCAAGCAATCATCTATAAATATTTCTCACCACATAGCTCTTGTTAAGTAGAGAAAGACAGCGGTTCAGGTTCATACTCTGGAAACAGCTGGAGTAGAGAGATTGCACAGAAACAGCATTAGCTGATTTCAGGGGATACGGTAGGACTAAGGTCCTCCTGCGGAAGCTGAGCAGCGTGATGAGAACAGCACTTGAACACAATGCCACCCCCCTCTTTTCACAGATGTGGACAAAGGGGCTACTTATGATGAGCCACAACTTCCTTACGAAGCAAGTTGAGCCCTGGCCTGTGTGGCACAGTTGGCTGGAGCATCATCCTGTGCACTGAAACATTGTGGATTGAGTTCCCAGTCAGGGCACATACCTAGGTTTTGGTTCAATCACTGGTGGAGGCACATGCAACCCAACAATGATGTTCTCTCTCACCCCTCTCATCCATCTCTCTCTCTCTCTCTCTCTCTCTCTCTCTCTCTCTCTCTCTCTCTCTCTCTCTCTGTCTCTGTCTCTTTCTCTCTCATCTTCGGGTGAGGATTCAAAAAAGAAGAAACAATTTGAGTTCAGTATGACAGATGCTGAAGGGGTCATCCAGTCCCTGAATTCTGGATCAAAAGGCAATGCTTTCAAGGTTTTTAGAGCAATTAAGCACTTTTTCGAGTAAAATCTAATGTGCATGCCTAATAGCCAACAAAGTACTAAAGACAGCTGTCCTCATCGAAGCAGGGGTGGATGCCCACAGTCACACCTCTCCAGTGCTCTGTGGACTATTCATGGTGGCCCCCCAGGCAACTCCACAGCAGGGCCAGAATAAATAACCCCACAACTACCCTACCAACAAGTTCTAGAAAGCTGTTTCCTTTCAGGTTAGCAAAAAGCAAACAGAAATCTTTAAAATTAAGAATAGTCGAACATAATTGAAGAAAAAAATCAATAAAGCTCTCACGGTATATTTAATGCAATACAATAAAACTTCCTGATGCACTCACCAAGATAAAATAGTTGCAAAGTATATGTCTGTGTCTATGTCTCTCTCTTATTTTTTATCTCAGACAAGCATGGAAATAAAAGCCTCTTATGTAGTCAAGCATTTTTAAAAAGTCATTTTAAATGGATGGTATAAGAATTGTTTCATTTTGCCAGCCATAGTGATGATCAAAGAAGGTAGGAAGATTTCAATAGCTCTCTGATATGAGACAACACTTCTATGTGCCAGCTCCTGGGCAGTCCCGAAAACATGACTTTTGAGTCTCTCAGAACAGAAGATCATCAGAGCCATAGCAGTCGCCAGGGTCCACTTAAAACTATGTGGCCTCAGAGTCCTAGAATCACTCCCACTTTTCCAGTTCTTTCCCAATGGAACAATTCTGGAGGGAGGAAAATAAATGGTACTTTAAAAATTAGTCTTTCAATCCCTTTGCCCTGAGACTCAAAGACACAGGCACATAATTGTAAAAAATATATTTGACGTCTGTCCTGTCAAATATCAGACATTACCAATATTTTATATTGATTCTATTATTTTTTCCAGAGGAGTGCATCAGAAGTAGCCAGGTATGTTATCATAATGGCCTAAATTAATCTTGTTGACTATTATATTAAATTCTGGGGAGTTGTTGACTGTGCTTCAGAAAGCCAAGAATTTTTCTCATATGAAGGTTTTCCAAACTCAAGCCAGATTTTTTCATGGTTCATATGTAGGGCAATTTTGTTGATGGGGTGAGGATCAAACAGCCTAGGACACCTTCAGGTGAGTCGACAACACTTTGATACAGCTATGGGGACAGCAAGATGTTGGCACGGGAGGAAAGGCAAAGTCTAGAAACTCACATTTCTTTTTTGTTAGTATCAAAATGATCGACTGGCTCATGCAAGAAGTCCAGTGGGATAAAAGAACCACATATGTTTCAAACCTCTGGTTGAGTCAGAGTAAAACAATGTTCTGTAACCTTCCTAGAAATGGGGTTTAACTCTGTGGTACATGTGGGTTAAGGCGGACAATGAAAGTAGTGCACATTTAACACTAAAAGTAGAATTATGAGTGATAATGGGGGAAGGGCTGAGCAGGAAAGAGTCACAGAGCTGGAGCCTCAGATGCCTGGGAATGAAGTGAGTGGCCCTTTCATCCCCTACCTGTGCCGCTCCCTCCTCTCTGCGCATGGGAGGTGACGCAGGAAGGAAAGTCTTGGGTTTAACCAGGATGCTGTGTTTGGTGCTCTTAGATCCAAGCCCTGCTGTAGCTACTGAACACTTTTTCTTCATGGAAATATTATTCTTTTCTATACAGTGAAGTCAACAGGTTAATTTAAAACCAACATTTGTGTAGTTCAGAAACTCCTATGGTTCCTCATGAAACTTGAGACCTAAGGAGTAAATGGTCTGTTGCAATGACAAAATGACGAATAGCAAAGAAAGATCAATTACTAACACAACAAGCAGTGGTCAAACCAGTGCAAGAAGTTTTGCAGATTGGACTTAAATTCAACACATTTCAATCTGGTAAGTTTTTAAACTTACTGCTGAGAATGGTTTCAGTCATTTACCAGAAAAGTCAGCAACACGGGGCGGGAACAGCCTTTCACAAGATGGATTGTAACTGGTGCTCAGGCCTTTCATAATAGATCGGAACAACATATGGAGTATCGATTTCTCAGAGCAGTCTTTTCATGGCAAAACTGGTCAAGCGCTTTCAAGCTGTAGCCAAATATAGGATGACTATGCCAACTATAATTAGTTGGAATTATACTGTTGGAAGTGAGGTTTCAGAAACTACTCCCGTGTTAATTAAAAGATGAATGCGTTCCTAAGGATAGCGAAATAAAAAGAACCAAAGCAAGTGTATCATTACATTGCAAATACTTATACTGTTTTTTGCTAGCCGATTTTTGAACACTTTCAGTTGGAATGATTTTGGATATTGTACAGGACTGAGAAGTTAGAATGGCTTTAGATTTTCGGAGATGTTGGGGTGGGAAATACATTTTGCATGTGATTGAACATGGATCTTTGGGTGCCAGCGAGTGGGCTATCGTAGACAGAATAATGTCTTCACAAAGATGTCCATGTTCTTATCCCCAAAACTCATAAATATGTTAACTAATGTGACAAAAGGGACTCTGCAGACATGACTAATTTAAAGATTTTGAGGTAGAAAGATTATTCTGGATTATCTGATTGGGCCTACTGGAATCACAGGGATCCTTAGGAGAAAGGCAGAAGCTTCAGAATGAGAGAGGAGATGTGATGATGAAAGCAGAGGTCAGAAAAAGAAAGAAAGAGACTGAAGCCATGAGCCAGATGAGCCAAAGAATGTAGGGTGAAAGCTTTCTAGAAGCTGGAAATGGCCAAGAACACATATTTCCCTAGATCCTAAAGAAGGAACACCATCTTACTGACAACTTGATTGTAGGACTTACGATCTCTCAAATTGGAAGACAATAAATGTGGTGATTTGTTACAGCAACAATAATGGGAAACTAATACAGAGTGTTTAAAAAACAACAACGAAAGTTTTTGCTTTAGTCTTGCACTTCTTGGTCTCAAGGGAAATGACATTGGGATCCAGATTATCCACAGTAGTAGATGTCGCAAAATAGATTCATCCATTGAAAAATAGAACCAAATAATTTGCTACTTAGCCTTCAAGCAGGTTCTAGCAACAGTAGTTGGTTTTCTAACAGCTGTGACAGCAATTATATTGGGCTGGATTCCAGAGGGAAAATACTAATTGGTCATTCCACACTTTTGTATGTTAGCAGAGCAGTAATCACCTTCATTGAATCTCTTTTACAGGGACTAATGGTATTAGGATTATAACTGGTGCAAAGAAGAATGGAAAATCCTGATAATGTCACTACACCCATGAGTGCTAGTTCGGCAATTATATTATCTTGGATAAACACTCACCCTCCTGATATCCTGCAAATAACAATGTGTTATATCTGGCATTTCGTGTGATAAGCTTATACAAAGGGCAAAGTCAATGTATTAATGAGCATGAATGATAGCATTCTAGTAAAGGAAAATGAAACTCCTCTTGGATGAAATAATGACATTTTAAAGTTATCATGGTTCTTTGTTAATGTTAGAAAACATCTATAAGAACGAAATCTCTCCTAGGTTAACTGTGATCAATTACTTGGTTTTAAATTTAGAGTACTCAAAATAGTCTTACTTGGGGAATTGTTTATATAATTATATATAAAAATATTTATGCAATGAATTTATTTCTCTTTGTTTAGAGATTGCCTAAGGAAAATTTATATATAGGCCTACAATAATTCTTAATAAAAGAATTTTGTTGAGATGGTGAAATGTGAAGCCTGCTAAAAGTAGATGAATAAGCTTCTGAGAAATAAAATCTGTTAGGGACAATGACAAATTACTTTAATTTTCTATCTTGTAGCTAGTAAAAAACAAAACAAAAAAAACCTCTTCAATCCTGATCTTTCCGAATTTCCAACCATTTAATGAAATTTTAATGTTTTTGCCAAATAATGTGTCCACCATATATACCATTTTGATTAAACAGAAGTATTATTGTGCGATTAACATATTTATTTTCTTTTTACTACATAAAAGATCTTCTATTTCAAAGACTTTAAACAATTTTTGAAGTTAGACCCTGTCTCAAGTTTCGTAGGGCTTGTTTCAATTCAGTTCATTATCAGTATGTTCTGCAATGTGAAATATTTTAAAGAGCCGTCAATACATGCAGGTACTTTAAGATTTAGTGATTCACTTCTGTATATTGGCTTTTGGTTCTGAATGAACCAAGTGACTGTTTAATTTATTACAAAGAGATCAAGAATGCACCCGTTAGCAATTCAGAGTCATATTTTAAAATAAAGAAACATTTTTCTACTTTTAGTTTGTGGTAATTCACTTCAAAGTGTTCCAACACTCCTTTCAATAAATTTTATTCACTGGCTACTGACTGAACAATACCAAAGGACTTTGTCAATATGTTCCAATCTGTCATGATTTCCTAGTTTATTACTGCTTGTTCTTTTTATGGGGTAGAGGCAGGTTTTAGGTAAGATAAAACTTCCATTTATAGCATGAAAATAGCAATAAATTTTCCATAGCAGCTTGCATCACATGTGGAAATAAATAACATTTTTTTAGTATGGAAGTATTAAAAGCATCTTAGTACTCGAGAAATTCTTTGGCATTTCATCCCTCTAATTTCTTCAGCAGATCCATCACCTTTGCAGTTGGTCTTCTTGCATTGATCCTTGTTATTGGTCCAATTGCCAAGAGAAGGAGGGGGCCAATCCTGAGAAGGAGACAAGCATTATCTCTGAGGTAACCTGCCTCGTATCGGGCTCTGTACAACGCTCAAACAAGTGGGTGAGGTGGGTTTAATTTCTAACAAGGGGAAGTGGGCCTAATGAGTTCAAAGGAATCTGGGAATTTTAAACTCCTAATTGCAATCACCAGATAATCCCATCTCAAATGTCACCATCCCTGTTCTTCATTATGAAGCTCTGATCACAATGGAAGACATTTGCTTGGCTACGAATCCACCCTCTGAAGCTCTGCCATTCCTGTGATGAAGACATAGCCTTGATGCTTCCCTCTGTCCTTGCGCTCCAGGAGATGAAGGTTTCATTATATACTACCAAGGGCACCCTCTGGCTTTCCCATGTAACTTTAATTTGTTTCTTGATCATCCAGCCCTGTTATTATTTCTCTTCAATAAATCAGTGGTGCTTCCCACATTCATTCAAATTTATAATTTTCACAGTTACCATTTCTTTCACTTCCCTCAAGTGCAGAAGCGTGGCCAGAGTTTTTGTCACAGCACATTTGCCCCAAACATCTTTGCTACAAGCATTTTTGCTGTAAATATTTTTGCCTCGTAGCTAATTGATTGTAAGAAAATTTTGCTATAGAAAAAGATAAAATAACTGGTTGGCAGTTTTTGTTTATTTGGTTGGTTGGTTTAGTTTCTCCATCTACAATAATAAAAGAGAAAGATGCAAACTGACCGTACCTTTGCAATGCCCACCAGCCAATCAGGAGTGAGTTTTCCAATTAACCCAGCAAAGGTGGTGGGTTAATTTGCATATGCAGGCGCTGAGGGGCCAGAGGCAGGATGGGATGCTTGTGTCAACACCATGGCTACAACGCAGGTGTTCCTCACTGCCCCAGTCACTCCAGGCCCCTGGGCAGCATGGGAAGGCAGAAAGGTGGCTCCAGCCAGAGCGAAGGCAGTGCCAGCAGCCAGGAGAAGGAAGACCCATTCTTGCACAAATTGGGCCTCTAGTTGATGAATAAACCACTTTCAGGAGGAAATTAAGCTAGTTGTCAGTTTGGTGTCATTTTTCCATCAATGAAGCTCTTCCAGTTACCCCCATTTTTATATTATATATCAATCTTAGTTAGCCTTCATCTATACAGTGATAAGTAGATGTGGTGGTGGCCTTAAAATAGCATTTCTTCTAGATGATGAGGATTTGCCCCACGAGTTGGTTTCTTATTTTGAAGCACACTGCATCAGGAGGAGAAAGAGAGGTCGTGGGTCCTCTTTAATGGGGCAAAGTTCAACCAATTTTTCACAGAATGAAGACAATCCACAAATAAAATGAGTTGTTTCCTCAGTATTGCCGTGAGTCTTCACATATTTTAAATGTACTCAAAAATTTTGTATTTTGCAATAAAGACTTTAACTTTGTTCTTTTTAATGGCCCTGTTTTATTTTTTGTAATTTTATCTTTTTTTAACCACAAAATTTCCACACAGCGATTAGTTATGTAGAAAAAAATGTTTGCAGTAAAGATGCTTGTGGCAAAGCTGTCTACAGCAAATGCTATAGTACCTACAACCATGCAAAAGATAGCACACCAGTCAATGTGTCCTATTTCACTAATATGCCTTCCCTCTACACGGAAGTCAAAAGGGTATTTTACTCACAAAACAAAACTGAGCCTTGAAAAGATTAAATTGTTGCTAAAATAAGCTCAATAATATTTCTAGGAATATAAAAACATTCAATACCCAGCAAAGTAAATTTCACAATAGCTTCCATCCTAATCAAATATAATCAGGCATGCCAAGAAGGAAAATACAATGCATAATGAGTAGATGAATCCATTAATACAAACAGACCAAGAAATGATAGAATTAATAGAAAAGGACATTAAAATGTTATATCTATAATCCGTGTGTTAAAGTAGAGGAAATATTGAGCATGTTAAGTGGAGATACATAATTTCCCAAAGGAAATTCTAGGTTAAAAAAAAACATACACAAAAGAAAACAATGCTGAAGATGAAAAAAATGAATGGAATGGGATAAACTATGGATTAGACACTGCAGAAGAAAAGACAGCAATGTAAACTGTCCAAAATGATGAAACACAGTGAAAAAAAATAGTGGAAATAAGTAAATAGAGCACAGTGAGCTGTGGAAGAACTTCAGGTGTCTTATTGGAGTCCTAGGGAGGTGGACATAGAAAAAAATATGTAAAAAATGTCAAAGTTTTCAAGATTTCATGAAAGCTCTAAACCTACAGATCTAAGCAGTTCAATGAAACTCAAATCTAAGAAACATGATGAATATTAGGCCAACCCACATTTTAATCAAATATTTAAAACCAGTGATTAAAAAAGTCTTCGAGTTTTAAAAATTAAAATTAACATTGCAATGCACTCTGTTGGCATTAAGATCTTTACCTAAAGACTTTATATATTTTGTACATATGACAAAGTCTATAAATACCCCCTTTATATAATAAGTACTATGTTAAAAATTTGGGGGATGGAGAAATATAAACATGAACTAGACTATGGTCAGTGTATCACCAACCCATTAGTTTTTGCCATTTTCATGAAAGGAACTATTATGGAGACCCTATGGCGTCAACCATCTCTTTCACTTTAAGGCTAGAGAACCTCTGACACCAGTCCTACATAAATCTGCACTGATTCCCACTGGTGTTTGGTGGTGATTATGTTGTGGGTTGAGGTTTTGCTTTTGCTTATTAATTTGTTGATTTTAAGGGGAAGGGGAGAAGAGCAATGTAGATTTTTATTTTATAAAAGTAGAACCAAAATGAACAAAATTTGAGGGTGCTTGGTGAATTTAGAAAAGAAAATCCAAGTAGTAAAAAGACAGGAATTCACAAGGTGACTGACAAGCTGAGTTCTGCCCAGAACAAGGGATTGGTTTCAGATTGGCTCATAAATCTGCATAAATATTTCTGATATTATGTGGTTCAATGGGAAAGGGAACAGAATACAGCTAATGCAAAACCATAATAATTATTCCTGTATATGTTTACTTGTTTAATGTCTCACTAGGCTTAAGCCTTATGAAGAAAAATCTAATGCTTTTTTCATTCATTATTCATCACTATATACCAGCATTGCTACCATTAATAATGATAGTAACAACAATAATACTATTACAGAACTAGACTTAGTACTACATACTAAGTCTACATACTAAGTTGGTATTTATATAGTCCAGAAATACAGGAGGATGAAGTAGAAGACTTTCTATTTTTTTCATTTTAATAAAAACTATAATAATAAAATAAGAAAGTCAAAATATATTCATTTCAATAAGACAAAAAAGACATTTTTAATTTAAAAAATTTGGATTACCATTCAAGCATGCCCTTTAGCAGCCTTTTCATGAGATATAGACTATTTCAATAAATATTAGCCACTTGCATTAGAAGTATCCATTCTCAATATGTAAAGCTCTGTTTTTAGTTCAAGGACAACTTGCTCGCTAAGCAATGTTGTCTAAGAGAGATGTAACTAAATAAACCTCCATTTTATGTTTTCTAAGAAGTCTATGCAGTGTTTTGAAAGCAATTAAAATTTTTGTGGCTTTTGGATACTTGATACCATCATGCCAATAATCTCCTCACCCTTATTTTTCTAATTTTCCCATCCCCATATTCATCCAGGTCACCAACTGACTATGGTTTCATTTAATGAAGTGCAGAGCTCCATAAGCATTAAACAGAAAACACACAGTAATACACACACCCAGAAGCAATTACATCAGTGAGAAATTCAGAATATACCTCATTCCCTACACTTTGGAGTTCCAAAAATGTAAATCAACCATACACATCAAAGACAGCAGTGGACTGAGAACCTGGATTGGGACATTTTTAGAGAAGCAATCACAGAAGAGGTTCCTTAAAGTAACAGGTTTGTGCAAAGAAAATGAACAGCAGTATAAATAACTTTTGTCTTTCTAATGCACAATAAATTAGGAGAATTAACCCTAACTTAAAAAAAAAATTGATTAAACCCAATAAATACTTTCTGCAATTCTACCAAAAGCCATTACTGCTTCTGAACTTTAAGTGATAGCCTCTTAGCCCAAGTAAATTTTTTTCCTTAACACCTTCTTACTTTAGATAAATATGGTGATTTTTATTCCATATTTTGAATCTTCGCTCTCTTATAAATTTAAGTTAATTTTCGTTTTTGGGATTTTTGCCGGATTAAAGTCAAACAAAGACTATCAGGTGTCAAATGGCTCAAAATTCATGTGCTTGATGCTTCAAAACAAAGGCCAGTATTCAACAGATCAGAGTTTGGAGCAAGAAAAGGCTTATTGATCAAGAAGGCCCAGCTGAAGAAGACAGGAAAACTAATTCTCAAATCCCGTTCGAGAGAGCCTGGCATCTTTTATTATTAAAAGAAGGGAGGAGGGACAATGCAAGGACCTGGCGCTGCCAGTACACAGGTAGGCAGTACAAGGATGAGTAAAAAATTCCTCAGTCCCTTTGTTCCCAGTTGGCCCATTGACCCTCTGATCCGAGTTCAATGGTGGAGACTTTTGTGAATCTTTGAAACACAGTCATTTCTTCGTGCTTGTTTTCCCACCTCTTTGCTGACAAGGCTGCTCAAGTCTCCAGCAGAATTCCTCTAGTTCATTAGCATACCGATAGCAGGAGATATTAGACTGCAGGCCATCAAAGAGACAAGGGGGACCTCTGATTCTTTTATGAATAGACTATACTCTACATATGCAGAACACACCCAAAGAAGCATAGCAAAGCTTTTGAAAAACGAAATATAATGTAAGCTTCCCAATTCCCAAACTAGTCCACAAGTCCCACCGCCCAAGTTATACACTAACTCCTGAATGGTACATGAAAAGAGCCAACTCAAGCAGCATAGCAAAATCTTTGAAAAATAAATAGACATTGGAACCTCTTCCCATAGAAGGTGAAGCAGAGCTGGCACACAGTCATGCGTCGCTTAATAGTGGGGCTATGTTCTGGGAAATGCATTGCTAAGCGATTTTGTCATTGTGCAAACATCATAGAATGTACTTACATAAACCTAGCTGACACAGTCTACTGCACACCTAGATATAGCATAATACAGCCTATTGCTCCTAGGCTATAAAGCTGTACAAATGTTCCTGTATTCTGACTGTAGACATTTGTAACAAAATGGTATTGTGTATCTATACATAACTAAACATAGGAAAGGAACAGTAAAAATACAGTATAAAAGGTCGAAAACTGGTACACCTGTATAGCGCACTTACCTGAATGAAGCTTACTATATTTTGTCATGTCTTCTTTTTTGTTCCTATGATTAATAATTTATACATCCTATCTTTTACACTTGCTAATCTTGTCAAAAGTGCAACTGTATTTTCATTAATTTAAATTCTGCTTTATTTCTGTGCCCTTACAATTTATTTTTGGAATTAGTCTTAAAAGAGAAAAATAGCTGCAGATATCATATTCAAGCATTATGAAGAGTAAAATATTTGAGAGGTAAAATAAAACATTCTCTAGCTTTAGAGTATGTTATTTTTAGTGATTCAGGAGGCCAGAACTTTGCAGGAAGAAGAGAAATCCAACAAAGATTTATTTTTCCGTTCTTTTATTTTAAGGCTATAAATTTCCTTTTGTTGGCTAATTTAACTGTATTTCACAAATGTTGCCTTGGAATTTACATTCTCTTCTAAATAATTTCTATTTTGATTTCTCTCTCTCTCTCTCTCTCTCTCTCTCTCTCTCTCTCTCTCTCTCTCCCCCCCCCCACATCCCTGCCACTCTTTTCTCCTTCCTTCTCTCCCTTCTTACTTTCTGTTTCTTTCTCTTTTTTTGTATTTTGAATTACTTGTGTGCTCTTAGTTTCCAAACATTTTGAGGAAAAATATGGATTTCTTTGCCTATTCATTTAATTGCTGATCTTAAATTATATTGCATGTGATCAAATAACCTAATCAAAAGATGTTATCAGTTTTTTTTGGTTGGTGTTTATTGAATATAGTCTAGCTTGTGGTGTTCTGTTCCACATCTATTTTATTTTTATTGTGGTAAACATACCTAATATAAAGCTTGCCATTTTAACCATTTTTAAGGGTACAAATCAGTAGCATTAGTAAGGTTTCATATCCTCTAATTGTTAATTACAGGCTTATTACATATCTTCTAAAACAACATTATTAATTGTGTTGTCCAAATCTTCTATGTCCTTATGAAGTTTTTGCTGTTTTTATAACCATTATCGAGAGAGGTATAAATTTTATAATTATAATTTCATAATTTTTCCTTGAAATTTTTTAGTTTTTTCAATGTATACTTTGACAATATTGCAAGAGCCACAATTATTTTATCTTCCCAGCAAATTATTCATTTTATCTATACTTATAATAGGGTAATATACAAATTGGTTGGGATGCCGTCACATAACAACTGGTCAGCAACAGGGCAGGGCAGTGAGCTACAAGCAGTGGAGAGCTACAGAAGGGCAGGGCAGCAAGCTATGAGCAAGTGGAGAGCCATGAGCAGCAGTGGGCGAGGCAGCCCGCTGAAGCCAGCAGCAGCAAGCTACTCGTGCACGGATTCGTGTGCAGGGTCACTAGTCAATATATAATTATCCTGGCGAACACATTCATTTTTGCCTTAACATTTATTTTATTTTATATAATGTTATTACCAGAATCAAGTGGAGCAACCTAAGAAAATGCATTTCTAGTAAATGGGACATAATCAGATTTATTTTCCTTTCAGTGGACAGCCCTGTGAACATAGCCATAAACCTCCTCGGAGAAGAGGGAATCCTGTGGGATGAAAAACAAAGGCAAACTTCCATGTGACTCAGACCTCTGTGGGATCACTGTTCCCCCTTCTCTGTGGTCAGTTGACTTTCCCTGAAGCTATGCTGCTGCTCCATGTGGTCCTGAGTCACCCTCTTTGAAGAAAGCTGGGGTTTTGGCAATTTACTCTACCTTATGCTTTTCTCTCTCTTTTTCATACCTGTGTTACTTTCAGCCTCAGGAAAGTTTTATATACAACATATCCTCTCAGTCGTTACTCCCTTAAGACCTAAACTCCTAGGTGGGTTTCTTGACTATGAAAGCTGGGAGTGGAAGTCGTGATCCTTTTGATGGCACATTGTATTTTTAAAGCAGTCAGAAGTCACTGCAGTGCATCACCTTGGCGTTCCCAGGAGGCAAGGGAAGCCCTGCTATTCGTATTTACTTGGGTTAACTAAGAACAAAAAAACTGAGTGGTAAGCAAACTGTCCTTGGTCATGAAGGCAATGAGAAGGAAAAGAAGTTGCTATAATATGTCCTTGGTCATGAAGGCAATGAGAAGGAAAAGAAGTTGCTATAATATACACCCACGTCTTGATTTTCACTTTTAAATAATAAACTCAAAGGATGAATGCATACCAACATTACCCCATTTCTATGTTGTCAACTAACTTTTGTCCATTTTACATGTCAATGAAAAACAGTGGTTTATTTTAGTCAAAGGTTAGATGCCTTTCCCACTATATTTCATGTGAAACAGAGCCTCGTCCACTTTGTCCAACAAAAAGATGTCCACAGTTCCGCTATGGCAGTTCACAAATGATTTCTACTTCCTTCACCCACCTCGCTCCTATTCTTGCTTTCCTGGGACATTTCAATGTATCACTTTTTGAAAATGTCCCCTCTTAACTTCACCGGCTATTGCCAATCTTTGGCATTGAAATGAGTTTTGTGGATAAAATGGGTAGGTTTAGGGAGTTTTAGGAATAAAGGGGTTCTATGGGGGAAGAATGCAAAGGTGAGGGCTTGGAGCTGCCAGGAGGTATACATTCACAGAGAGGGGAAAAAAGGTGCTACAGGCTAAGGGGAGAGGAAGACATCCATTGACAGAAGATAAGGAAAAGCCATGGGTATGAGAAAAAGAGGAAAACACATTTTCACAGGAGAGAAATGTTAAAAAAATAAGGGGGAGAGGAAGAGGAGGCACCATGTGGGGTTTGAGTTTTGAAGCTGCTATTCTGCAAAAAGAGTAACCTATTAGAAGGGAGTATCAAGAGACAAACTACAGCCTTTCTAAACCTTAGCAAAAAAGAGCCTAATGGGTTACCCCTAGGGATCCCTCCCTATGTGGGAGTCTGTGTTTGCTTCCAACAAATTTCCACCCTTTTCATCTACCACATTTTGTCCGTGGCTTCATTCTTCAAATCCATCTGGACAAGGACCTGGGAAAGAAATCAGCCTTGCATCCTGCTCAGAAAACAACCTGAATCAGCATCTTCAGATATAATCAGAGAAGCACCAACATCTGCCTCTTCATTGGTTTCCTGTATGTTTATTCTTCTGTAAGAGGAATCTGTAGTCTCTCAGATTCACTTCACAAATTAATAGATCTTCCAGCTAAATGTAATAGTTTGGGGAAGGGAGGGACATTCTTTTGGAACAACCTCTTTCTGGTTTCTTTGCTTTTATTGTAATGAAATACACATACATAAATTTACTACCTTAACCATTATTAAATGGACAGTTCGGTGGTATTAAGTGCATTCACATTGTTGTGCAACCATCACCACTGTCTGTCCCTAGAACTTTTTTTATCGTGCAAACCTGAAGGACTGAACTCATTAAGCACTAATTTCTTAGTTTCCCCCTACCGCAAGCCCCTGGCAACTTATCTTCTCTTTATATCTCTATAAGTTTGACTTATATAAAATGACTCATGTAGGTGGAATTGTGCAATATTTTTCCTTTTGTGTCAGGTTTATTTTACTTAACAACGTCTTCAAGATTCATATACGTTGTTGCATGTGACAGAATTTCTTTTTAAGGCTGAATAGTACTCCACTGTATGTACACTACGCATGAATTTTTTTTTTTTTGCGAATGGGTTATAGTCCATTAATAGCCTTATTGTGTGTTTTTTGTACTGCCAGATTCTATTCCTTCATATTTTATTTATTTGTCATCAATAGTGATGTGATTCTGACCTCCAGTTTTCATATTGTGCTCTACCTTTCCGGTACTGTTAGCTGCAAAATGGCCCAGAATGTTTCCAGCAATTGGACCTCAGTTCAGCACCTCGGTACTTAGTTCTGGCTGAGAAAGAATTAGGAACCAATTTACACAGAAGTCACATCTCAACAGACACCAGAGGATACACGCAGGGGAGAAACCCTATGCTTGCACAGAGTATGGGCAAGGTTTTACTCAGAGGTCACATTTCATCAGACACCAGAGGACACACTCAGAGGAGAAGTTCTGTATTTGCAGTGAATGTGAGCGAAGCCTTACACAGAAGTCAGATCTCATTAAACACCAGAGGGCACACTCAGGAGAGAAGCCTTATGTTTGCACAGAGTGTGAGCGAGGCTTTACACAGAAGTCAGATCTCCTCAGACACCAGAGGACACACTCAGGGGAGAAGCCTCATATTTGCAGGGAATGTGGTCGAGGCTTTATAGATAAGTCAGGTCTCATAAGACATCAGAGAACACACTCAGGAGAGAAGCCCTATGTTTGCAGTGAGTGTGGGCAAGGCTTTACACAGAATTCAAGTCTCATTAGACACCAGAGGACACACTCAGGGGAGAAGCCCTATGTTTGCAGGGAGTGTGGGCAAAGCTTTACACAGAAGCCACATCTTATCACACATCAGAAGACACACTCAGGGAAGAACTCCTGTGCTTTCAGGGAGGGTGAGTGAGTCATTAGCCCTAAATCATATCTCAACAGCCATAGGACCAGTGTAGTCACCACATTCCTCATACCCCACTCAGAGGGGATATTAGAGGAAATCTACTGGCCTCTTACCCACCCCCAAAAGGTGTAGTCAGTACAGAAGTTAATGGTTAAACAAATCCTCCACTTTCACGATAAGAGATGAAATCAACAATCAATTTCTTAAGTGCTGAGGGGATGTCAAAATCAATCTCATCCCTGTTTTCTTTGGCCTTGTTTTAATAAAGTTTGTTTCTATGCAAAAAAAAAAAAAGAATTAGGAGCCAAGATTCAAATAAAAGCAAAAATTTATTTAGAAAGTCACAGAGGTGGAAGAAGTTAGTCATGGAAGAAGTGAGCCAACTAGGCTGCATGGGCTCAGAAAACAAGTTACAGAGGCAAAAGAAGGGCCCTTGGCGCATAAGAGAAAGAACACAAGAATATATGTGCCTGGAGAACGGAGAAGGGGAAAGGCCCAGGTGTGCTTCTGAGAGTGTGGTCACCCTGCGGAAGGAATGGGGAAAGGCTGGGGTGGGGAAATGCACAGGCTTGCTTGAGAAAGAGTGAGAATGGGTCCTCCACACTAAGGATCCTCCACATTTTTTATCTACTTTCTAATGGGGGAGGGGTGGGGGGGCCTTGGGGAGGTCCCAGGGGAGAATCTCAATACAATATTTATCAGCTTGTCTTTTCAGGGTTGTGGTCTCTACTGATCAGTCTCCACCAGGACAAGGGGTCATTAGTCCTTGCAACTGGTCCTAATGTCAACCATGGTGTTGCCTGCCCGGCTGTGCTACATTTCTGGGCTGGAACTGAAACACAACTGAGGCCTGGATGCTATCTCCAGTTTGACCAAAATTATGCCTCTGCGGTCAACGGAACTGAGACTTTGTTCCTAAGATTGATTCGGTCAGAACCTCTTCATCTTGAATGCTCAGTACTTAACGGGGTGCTCATGCCAGGGTTTGTATGGAAGTCGTATGGGGCTATGCTCCACCCCCTCGTTTCTTCTCTAAGGGGTCTACCACATAGTCAGCGGTACTACAGGTCAGAGAGTCTAAACCACAGGACCAGAGACAGGCCTGGCAGGAAAGGTCACCTGGGGGCCAGGTCCTTGTTGTCCCAGTTTTGTCCATTGCTAGGTACCCAGAGCTTTCTGCCCGGTGACTGTCGGTGCCTGACCTATCCTTCCAACTCTACTCATGCCTGTCTAATGGCCTACTACAGTTAATATAAATTTATTTTTCTCATCCAGGCTAAGATTTGTTCGTGATGCAAAATCAAAGGAGTCTCTGGTCCATTTCTGTCTGACCTGCTTTTATGGCTTTTACATAGGTGCTGTAAGAGTAATCTGAAAGTTTTAGAACAGTTGAATTAAAAATGAATCTGTTTCTTTAAGTTTGGAAGAATTTCCTCATAAAGTTTTTGAGATTGAGTAGAATGTTTTTGGTAAGTTCTCTCTCTCCCTCATCAGTAAGGTAATTAGTTATGCTTTCATTTTAATCCTATATTTTATCTTGTTTAGGATATATTTCTAAAAAATACATTTAATAATTATTTTAAATTTCCCTCACTTTCTTATTCTCCTTCCTAATTTGGTATTCTTACACCCTTCCCCTTCCCCATTCTTTGATTTATCTATCTATTGAGTTTTACGTGATTATTGCTTATTTTTCTTTTGAAAGTATAGCCCTTGATATATGCATCAAGTCTGTTATTTTTCCTTTTTATGACTCATTTTTATAACTTCATTAACTTTTCCTTCTGCTGTTTTCTGTTACTTTTTAACAACATAAATTTTATTATAAATTCTCTTTTCCTATGAGTATAAGTTTGGCAATAAGTTGTGGATCTTTATTTGCAGCTTTCCTATTATCGTTATTTTCTAAATATTCTGCAATTTTAGGCTCGACTTTCTCTTTGATTCTAAAGTTATTTTCCAGATGTTTTTATCATTTCAAAATGGTTAAGGTTTTATTATTTTTTATGGTTGGTACTTATTTATAGTATTGTCGCATAGCCAGAAATACACAATTTTACTGTCTTATTTATAATTTTATTTCTTTGTAATCTAATATACTGCTAGATTTTATAAATGATCTATGAACATTTGAATTGAAATTCCATTGTCTGTTATAAGGTATACATTTCAAGATATATTAGATCTACTTGGTAAACCTTATTATTTCTCTCAATGTTCTATGTATGTACTTATGTTACCATAGTTAGCTAAATATTAAAAAGAAGGAAGCAAAGGCAACTGGACATCGTTGAGCCTAATGCGCTGGGGAGCCTGAGCCTGTTTGCTACACCAGGAAGCTACAGCTTCCCACACTCCAGGGAATTACAGCATTGCCCCTCCATGATTAACCCCTCCCTTTCCCCCTCAGGGACCTATTTAGGGAGGGGGAGGACAGAGGGAGGTAAGCACTTACTAATAGAAATCAAAATAACTATAGGAGACTGGGAGATCTTGACCAGAGAAGCCTGTCACCTCAGAAAGGGATCCTTAGTCAGGGTGTGGACCCTTCAAAAACCCACAGAAACTTGGGACGTTGATTGGCTATTTTGACAAAGCTCCTCTCTTTCCCTTCCTTTCTCTCTCTCTCTCTCTCTCTCTCTCTCTCTCTCTCTCTCTCTCTCTCTCTCTCTCACACACACACACACACACACACCTCCCCCTCAAAACCTGGTATTAACCCCTTCCTTTATGAGCTCTCTCCCTACCCTGGAACAGGGGACCATGCAGATCTAGGCCACCTGGGGTCCATGGCAGACTGAGCAGGCTCCAAAGGACTCAACTTTAATATGAAACAGAAACTCTGCACACAGAGTATCCCATCGAGGTCCCAGGATCAGACTGTTGCTGACGCTCACACCACCCTGTGCCATTCCTTCTTCAGAGTGGACTCCCAAAACATGTGGGAAAAGTCTCATCATGTTTTTTATTTAAGCTCTGAGAGAAACTGCCTTTTTTCTCCTGGGACGTATTGTGAGAGTACATTGTAACACTTACTGAGACTATCATGTGCTCAGCCCTGTTTGTGGCTCAAGTAATAATAGTTAAGCTTTTCTAAATCCCAACTGATATACCAGTTAGTTGTTTGAACAATTGCTCACAGCAATCCTGCAAAGTTGATATCAAGAAAGAGCAGGTCATAAAATTCTCACCACAAGAAAAAGAAATTGTAATTATGTGTGGTGATGAATGTTAACTAGACTTATTGTGGTGATTACTTAACAATAGTATATGCGAATATAGCATCATTATGTTGTATACCTAAAAGCAATAATGCCATGTCAATTATATCTGGATTTATAAAAATATCACACAGATACTGAGGATTTGAAACCAGTTCTGCCTACCTTTCATATCACAATAGTATCTCAATCTTTGGGATACAGAATGATCATTTATAATGCACATTGCAATACCCAACAGCCCCAAATTTTTATTCTTTTTTTAATGCTTTTTATTGATTTGAAAGAGAGAGAGAGAGAGAGAGAGAGAGAGAGAGAGAGAGAGAGAGAGAGAGAAAGAAAGAAACATTAATGTGAGAGAGAAATATTGATTGGCTGCCTACGTACCCACCCCAGCGGAGCACAGAACCAGCAACCTTGGCGTGTGCCCTGACGAGGAACTAAACGAGTGACCTTTTGGTGTTCAGGACAGTGCTCAACCAGCTGGACCATGCCAGTCCGGGCCCACATTTTGATTCTTTAGACCTGTGCTGGGACCTCAAAAATCTAAATTTTATCCAGCAGCTCATCTGCATCATGTGTGGTGATTAATCACCCACACTTTGAAAACCTTTGCTGACCATACTAGTTAATACTGGATGCATAAACATCCCTCTGTTAGTTGCTCTTACTTGCTTATAATAATTTCATTTAAAAGGAGATTTTTATCTCTGATACAAAAGTTTGATTAAAAAAAGAATCTGATTCTATGTTCTGAGTCATTCCTGCTTTAAGTCATTATATATAAGGAAGTGTGATTTATTACTTATATTTGCAGGGTTTTTAAAAATCATTACATCCCAACTCAAAATGTTCTCCCTTTATACTTACAATGACAAAAACTATTAGAGAAAAGAAGAGAGAAAGACAGGAAATTTTTTTAAAATAAAGAAACATTTTTCTTCTGCCAGAAGATAAATACTTTTGCATCCACCCCATCCTCCCTCAATCCACCTTTTTCTTGAAGATATTTTTGTTGAACACAGAGAGCTCTTTATTCGCTTTTAAGTTCTAACAGGAAGAATAACTTGGGTGACTGTTTGACCCTTACCAGTTGGGTAACTTTATTTGATAGGAAAATACAAGCCATCTATTTAAAAATGAGTAGCAGCAAGTGACTGGTCAATAATACCCTTTAAAGGAAAGACCACAAAATCCAGCGCGGTGGCTGAGGCAGGCACAGCTCATTCATCAAGCTGAATGTCTCACTCCATCTCCCTCACAGGGCTCACTGTACATGACCACTGCAGAGCACTCAGACCCGAGTTTAGAGTGAGGCACTCGGGAGTGTTTCTGTCTCCTAACTGGTCGTTTGACTTAGCACAAGTTGCCAGATTCTCTGAGCCTCACTTTACCCATGTCGTACGGATAACATGCTATTAACACAGATGATTACTGGGAAGATTAATATGAAACGTTCCCTCCTCCAACTTTTCTGATGAAATTCTTGTCTGCAAGGAAACAACAAAAACAGCCCAGCAGTCCAGGTTGTCACCACTCTTCCCATAGAGCTTGGTAGCTTCACTTGGATAGAGGCACTTATTATTATTCCCCCAACATCATTCAGTAAGTCCTCGTCCGTATAAGGGATGTGCTGCCTCATACATATTATTAAACATGGCTTGTCCATTAAACTGCTTGTATGTGTGTGATAGGTAACTGCAGTAGAAAGTGAGGGGCACCTAGCCATGTGGGAATGCAGGAGTCATAGAAGGCCCAGGCCCCTGGCCCAGGACCTCAGACTTCCAGGTATTACAGTAGGAGGAGCAGAGGTGGGGAGTGGCGTAGGGAAGCGAAATACCCTCTTTGTTCACAATTCCGTTAAACACAAATCCAAAAATATCAGTTGTATAGACTTGGTGTCTGTGTTTCTTCAAAGAAAAATTTTTCACTACAAATTCTGGAAAACCACTAATGCTATCTGCCCTTTTTATCAGGGAAAAGAAGGTTTAAAAAAAAAAAAAAAAAGCTGCCCAATTCACATACCTTCTAATATCAAGATGCAGGATTAAACCCTGTGTTTTCCAAGCCTTGGTGGGTTTTCTCTCCACCCTTCTTTGGAAATATACTTACATAGATCAAGACGCAAAATGGTCCTGGGTTTATCCAGTCGGGGAGTAAGCTCCGTGTGTTATGCAACAAGGATAGGTTTGACTTCTGCCCTCCTCATAGCCCAGTAATGTGGGAACCATCAAACGGTGCATTTCTGAGAAGTAAAAAAAAAATAAACCACAGTTGCTCTTTTAAATGGATCCTGTGACCCAAATTATGTTTATTTGAAATATTTTAGTTTTGATATGAAGCATTTATTTAAGAAGTTGTAAAGCATGGGTTTTTCAGTAATGCAGTGGAAGAAGATTTAACTTCCCAAATTGCATGCATACCTGAGTTTTATGAGCCATCTTGAATGAGCTAGGAAATACAGCCCATAAATCACAATTCCTGTGCTAACTTAAATTCCTGTCTGACAGGAGATAGTGCCTTTGTGATTATTCTTTGTTTGGGAAGGGGCAGGAAGTTAAAAGCAGTCAAGTGTCACTGCCTCAAAACATAGAAAGAAAAAGAGAAAAGTCCTGGACTTCAATATGCTTGGTTCCTGATCAAGTTTTGGTTTTAGCCATTAATCTCTGTGCAGTGGTAGGGGAAATGGGGATACAAAGTTGGGCTATTTCAATTGATACTCATTATCAGTTTCATCAGTCTATTATGCCACATCACTATAAAGCCCCAAAGTGCTGAGCAGGAAACTAAAGGATAGGAATTAATGTTTCTGATCATGAAGACCATTACAGTTCTTCTCATTCAAATCATTGCATTTGCTCTAGCACAGCTCAAGTAGAGTGCAGCAACCTTCACGGCTAGTGCTCAGGATCTGAAGAAGGGGCCAATCCACAAATGAAAACACTAGACAATAAATATGAATTATTAAGGGGTGGGGGCCAGGTGGAAAGCTCTCTCTAGGAGAAGCTCACTGAAACCCTGGTCTTGTCAGCTTTTATTCAATTTTAGATACACATCTTGCCTTCAGTTAGGCATGGCAAACAGGTAGCAGACAGACCATCTCAAAGGTCAGTAAGGATCCGTAAAGATATACTTTGAGGCTATTAGGTCAGGAAATTGCTTCGAACCATCACTAGCTCAACACAGAACAATCAGTGCATAGCGTTAGCCCTGCTCAAGGTTCATCAGCTTTCCAAGTTCCTTGCTGCACTCTTATGATAGTATTGACACTGGATGGCTTCCTGCAATAGAGGGATAAACTATTGTCTTCAGTGAAAAAAGAATCTCTCACAAAATGAGGCAGGCAGGATGAGATTAATCTATTTCTTCAGGAAGGTTGCAATAGAAGCAAAATAGCTGGAAATCAGAGGAAGGCATAATAGAATGAGATGGTAGCCAGTACCTGAGATAATTTGTTTGCTTGAAGCCAGCCTGAAACATATTGGGTTAGCATGACAAAAATGTGCCAACAAATGCATCTGCAGAATACATTACTTTGCCTATAAATTAGCTAAACCAGAACTTCATCAGTTGGTGTCATATATAGAGGATTTGATAATTTTGGTCATACCATTATAATTAGCTAGTTATTAATAACTAGGGGCCTGGAGCACAAAAATTTATGCACTCAGGGGGGTCCCTCAGCCCAGTCTGTGCCCTCTCACAGTCTGGGACCCCTCGGGGGATGTCCACCTGCTGGTGTTCCTAGCCAGCCTGGGTGAGGGGCTGATAGCTGTTTGCAGGCTGGTCAAGCCCCCTAGTGGGGACCCTCACCCTATGGGGGTGTGGCCAGCCTGGGTGAGGGTCTTAGGGCCATTTTCAGGCTTCCCGCAGTCCCTTCAGGGTTCAGGTCCCTACTGGGGTGCCTAGCCAGCCTGGGTGAGGGGCTGAGGGCCATTTTCAAGCTGGTCATAGCTCCCATTGACCCAATGTCCCAGTGAGGCTGGCTGGAATCAAGTTTCTGGGGTTTATTTATCTTCTATAATTGAAATTTCATTGCCTTGAGCAGAAGCCTAGTCAGGCAATGAAGCCTCCTGTTTGCTTCAGCTCTGTGGCTTCTATAATCGAAACATTGTTGCCTTGAGCAGAGGCCCGGCCAGCCTAGGCAGGCAGTTTCAACTCCATCGCTGGTACAATGGAAGCCTCCTGTTTGCTCTAGCTCCATGGCTGCCAGCCGCCATCTTGGCTGGGTTAATTTGCATACAGCCACTCTGATTGGATGGTGGGCGTGGCTTAGGTGTCTCAGAGTGGTGGTTAATTTGCATATTACTCTTTTACTAGATTGGATAGGAAAGGAGCAAAAGGGAAGGCCAGACATTGTAGGCATGTCATTTGAGCAGCTTTACCAGGAAGCTGCAATTTCACACTCCCCAGGGAACCACCAGCCCATTCCCTGTAAACCACTGGCGGGAGAGGTCCAACAAAGGAGAGAAGGACACATGCCCAGTGAAACTGGGGTGACATAGGGAAGGTACTCGCTTGTTAATCAAACCTGGGAACATGAATCATTGGCTAGAAGAGGTGGAGCCAATGCAAGCTGGTGCAAATTTGGGAACACATAATCTCCTAAACAAAGGAGCTTGCTCTTTGTTGGCTCCTGAGGCTCTCTTGTTCCAGTTTCCTTGCGTTTGCCCATGTTTCCTCCATGGCCATGTGGCCTCACAGACACCATATGCAATGGACCGATGGATGACACCAGGGAAATACAAACTAAGCTAGCCTGATGCTGGATTGGACTATGCCCTAACACAAAACTGAAACTCTGAACAATAGCTCTGATTCTCGCCCTATTGAAGCCACAGCTACAGTTCTTCCTTTGGGGGTGGGGAACAAAGAGAAATTGGATTTTAGAAACTCCACAGAAATAAAGTTTTCTACTATATCTCATTCTCCCATGCAAGTTTCAGAAAAAAGTTATTTCTCGGGATATCACAAGAATTCCACTCCCATGAGCAACAGGTGGGGACAAGGACCTCTTCCCATGTCCACCAATAACATTGGTACCTGTATATCTTGGAAAGAGACATTTAATTACTGCTTCCCAAAAGATCACTGAGACCTCTTCAAATGAACAATTTTGCTGTCAATACTCCATAAGACCTGAGGACATCATTAAGTGAATTATAAGACAGTGAAAGCATCCTTGTGCTGAGTACCAGCGGGGCACTCTAAAAAGTAATATGAACAGAGCCACTTTAAAATGAGGTTGGAGCTGCCATTCTCAGAGGATGTGCCTTGTCTCAAACCTTAGGAATGTTAAAACTGGGCAAAATAACCTTTGGACTGGACCTAAATAAGCATTGTATCCCACACAGCTGTTTGCAAGATACACAGAAAGCAAACACTGGGACTGTTGAATGATAATTTTTAAAAATCGTTAGAAGAACAGACTGATGGTTGCCAGAGGGGAAGGGGGGCGCTGGGGAGATAGGCAGAAAAGGTGAAGGGATTGAGAACTTCAGGTTGGTAGTTACGGAATAGTCGTGGGGATGTAAAGTACAGCATAGGGAATATAGTCGATAGCACTGTAATAACTATGTATGTGCTAGGTGGGTATTGGGAATATCAGGTGAAACATTCTGTAAAGCATATGATTGTCTACGCTGCACACCTAATACAAAGTAATATTAAATGTAAACTATAATTTTAAAAAATTTTTAATAAAAAAAAGAAATGTAATTGAGAATTAAAACCAACACTGCCACCAGTAAAACCACGTTAGACTATAAACATTGAAAAAAAATTCTTTAGAATTTAGCATCTCTGCGTTAGCTTCTCTGCACTTTTCTTCTGTTGATGTTCCCATTCCCTTTCTCATAAATACCCCTGCCTTCGCCTTCCAATCAGACACTATTTGGGTTCCTGCCAGAATCAGTGCTTCCTAGAGATCTGTTCTTTTTGGATCCCAAGTAAATGCATGTTGCCTCTCACTTTGGCCTGTTTCTAGGTTAACAGTGCCAGGACACAGACAGCAGTTTGGGAAAGGTTTAGTGAGGGGGTATTTTATAAAGCTGTTGGAAGAGAATGGGGAAAGCATAGGGAGCCTAAAGAACCTCAGGCCTGAGGACAAAAGCCTGAGTGGGAAGGGGTGCAGGCTGTTGCCAGGACTTGGGACCAGAGAAGTTTATGAAGGAAGCTGGGACCTACAGTGAAGAGGCACAGGCAGCCCAGAACCAGCCAGGAAACACACACCAGGCCTGATTCTCCTTCTCTCCTCCCATCTCCTACCTGCCAGGGCTTCCGGTTGGCCAAACCCAAAGGGAAGTCAGACATCAAGTGAATTCCTGGCTGCAATGTCTCCAGTATCCTCCCCAAGCAGAGGAGACTGGAAAACACTAGCAGCATCCAGAGAATGGAGGCAGTGGGATTCCCTGCAACTGTGGCAGCTTAGGAACCAGACATCGGAGTTTGAACTCCGACTCCACCACCACCTGGCCGGGTGGCTCAGGGCACATGATTTATCTTTAGGGAGCCTGATATCATGATTAGGGGTGCAGCCACCCCTCCAGAAGACAGTAAGGATGAAACAAATCACAATTTCTGCTGACCCCACCCAGACCCTCAGCACATAAGAAACATCACATCTCAGCTGACTTCGATACTCTCTGATGCTCCAACGGAAGGAACTTCATAGTGCCCAGCTGTCCTCAGATCAGGGAGGTACATCCCAGGATGTCCATCACGGAAAGAGCTGCAGTGAGAGAGCCCAGTGACGCCATGAAGATCAAACGCGGGCCACTGTTTGCTGACACAGTTGGCAAGGACGAGGATCTTAGGTTTCTCCGAAGGCCCTCCTAAAAGATGAGTAACAGGCAGACAGACCATACCAGGCCCTTCTCAGGATGGGGGAATGGCTTCTGTATAAATGCAGGAGAAGGAAAAAGCTGCCCTGCGTCCTGGCGGGTCACTCAGTGAATAGGCCTTACAACAACATAACGTGCAAAACGATAGCTTCATCTATACACAGGGACAGACTGCCAGTTACTCCTGAGGAAAGCTGCCTAAAGTCCTTTCAATGGCCAGCAGGGTTTAGATACATAAACCGGTAACCAAGCACAGAAGCCGTCTTTGTTCTTCCAACCTGGAATGAACGAAGTAGCACTGCAGACTTAGGAGTGACCCCAAAAGATCACAAAATTACTTAGAAATGCTATAAATTCTACATCAGTCAGAAAACTCACTGGATCTTGTTTCAAAGCCTTTGGTTATCCTATGAGACTCTTTTCTTGATGTAGTTAAATCCTCGGTCCATTTATAGGCTATCCCCGCATCAGAGGGGGATGCAGGGCAGCCACCCCCCCAGGCTAGTTCAAAACAGTCAAGCTCTTGACTGAAAGAAAAATATTTTCTTCTCATTCAGAAAACTCCTACAGCTTTGGTAAATGGATTGTTTATTGACTTAGGAGCTATTTCTAGATATAGCCTGTCCTCAGAGGCATAAGCAAGAGAGCCCCATTTCTCCCAACGATATGTGACTATGAGAAGCAGAGGCTCCACACTTTGAACTCGTAGTTCCAACCCAGAAAAGCTCTGCAGAGCACTGCAACCTTTTATGTGGGTCTTGATGGGTGTGTGCCTTCTGAGACACACAAAGTTCTTGTTGTGCCAGGCATGGTGTTTGGGCATTGAAAACAGAGACAAGTGAGAGAGACATAGTCCCAGGTGAAGGGACTCACTGTCTTTAGCTACAGTGACTATCACCCTAGGATGTGAGAACGAATATTTATAACATGGAATCACAGAAGTCAGTTACTGGGAGAAGCTGACTGAAAATGTAATGAATGTGTAATCATGGATAGTAAGTTTCAGGACTGATATTCTGAATAAACCAAGGTCCCGGTTATTGAGGGAAACAAGCAAAACCCCTTTTAAAATAGTGTTGTTCCAAGACCATTTGAATTAGAATAAAAAGTAAAATATAAACGCGTTTCTTTTAGGATAGTAGAGCGCCCTGTGGAAAGGCTGCTATTCTTGATTTTTTTTTCTCCCATTCACTAGCATCACCACTCTGAGCAGGCTCATTTCTAAACCATTAACTTGTTTCTTTCATCTTGTACAGTTGATTGAAGTAAAGAAATGTAGTGAGGCCATAAAGGAAATTCTCATAATAAGGAAATTACAATTTTTGTTTTATTGTTATTACTATCATTATGGTTAATTACAGCTTATTAGTGACATTGGAGAACGAATAAAAAACTAGGATACTATGAGCTAGGATACTTTATTCCTTTCTATTTATAAGGGAAGGCAAACAAAATGTTAAAGCAAAGGAAAGAAGGGAGAGAGGAAAAGTGGGGGTTACAACCACGGAAGCAAGTGCCAGGTCCATGTTTGCTGGTGGATGACAGAGAAAAATCAGATCTCTGTACTGTCTTGTGTCCCAGGAATAACGACGACCTTACTAAGACCAATAAACAAATGCTAATAGAAGGACAGGAAAACTAACTATGGGACTTATACCTCTCAGCATCCTGGTGTCCTAGTTTCCCAAGGTCACATCAGTGTTTCCTTGAAGGTTCTGCAAGGGTGTGCAGATGTCCCCAATGCACCAGCCAGGCCTATGGCAAGAAGTCGGGGCACACTCCTATTGGTGATGTGGAGAGGGCTTAATGAAGGTTTATTTACAAAGGGCCAGGAAGCAAAAGGGAGTGCCTAAGCCAGGCACTAGTAACACTGAGGAATCTTTCTACTAAGGAGAGCAAAGGAAGGAGCAATCCTGGAGGAGGAGGAAAAGAAGGAAGGGGGGAGGGGTAGGCTTTAGGTCAGAGGTAGACAGAGCAAGACAACTATAGGAAATGAATGATGGGCTGGAGGAGGGAGTCAAGCAAAGAAGACCTTGGCTTCAAGATGCCCTTGGCCTCCAGAACTCAGGAGTCCCCAGTGCACTCTGCTTGGTTCAATATCCCAGGAGATAGAGTGGACGTGGAGGGTGGAGGGTTCTGGATGGGCTGATGGAAGAGTCCCTTGGGCCCAAGTTACTGAATTAGAAAGATGTAGGTTGAGAGGGGTTAGCTTGTAGGCAGGTTCTCAGGGTCTCTGAATCCCAAAAGAGATGAGAAACTTGATTAAAGCTGAGATATGAATTAATTTTGAACAAGCCAATAGTTCCTTGACAATATATTTAATCATGTTTTATTCCACCTGGTTTCAAACAACTATTGACAAGATGGGGAAAGGTAGATGAGCCTCCTTAAATACAAGATCTCATTCTTTATTTAGTAGCATATTTACTGAGCAGCTCCTCTGCACTGGATGCCATCCTTTAGACGCTAAAACAAGAAATTAGACTAAAACAGGATGTCATGAAGTTTGCACAGTGAAGGGTCTAAAACTACTGGAAAAATACTTATTTTTATGCACAACTAGATGGTCAGTTTTTTAGTAGTAGAGACTCTGTATGTATTATGACCAACAGCTGCAAGAGGTGCAACATTTATCACAGTGGGGGAGACCACAAAAGAAAATGACGTAAAAGAACATTTTTATCTCTGCCCTGTTCCTTTGGTTGAGGGAGGGATAAATGTGATATCACTGTTTTGCTGACCTGTGTATTCAAAATTCTAAACCTGCCACGTCTGTCCTCAAAACTAACACATGACTAGAGGAAAATGTTTCCAAAGGCACTCATATTTTACAAGTCTTTTCTTTTATACCCCAATGTCCACATTTATTCCCATTAATTATTTTTTTGAAAATTATCACATTTGAAATTTAGCACTGACAACTGCCAAGTTTTTAATGCATTCATTTTTTCAATAATGGTCTTTAATAATGTAATGGTCTTTTATCTTCCACCCTTGACCCTGTTGGTTCACTCATCAACAAGATTTATAACAGAGCTATTGGCTCCGTATGACAAAGTAGTCTTTCTGGGACCAGGTGCTTCCAGAGAAAATGAAGAATGGCTCCCGATGGTTGTTTTGAAAATCCTGCGCTGCATACGAATTGATAACACTTGAGTCACCCAGTGCAGGAAAAGGTGAATTAGTGAGACATTTCTTATAAAGAGCGAGCCTCTGAACTTTTTGTACTTATTTTTCTCTCAGAAATATCAGCAGTTTTGTCCGGTTTGATACAAAATGATCAGAAAGGCCCCATTTTTTAATAGGAAAAACTCTTTTCCAAGAACCATGACTTGTGTGTCCCCAGGGAACTCAGGGGTGAAAGCTGAAATGACGGAAATTCTTCAAATTCAGGAAAACGTCTGGCCGTCAGCCCTACTCAGAATGAGAACCCTTCCTAACTCTGTGCATGAAGAAATAAAGTAGAAATTCAGGCATTGCCAGGGCACTCTGCTGAAGGGACATTGCAGTTTCTCCAGCTCACTATTGTTCCTGGTGTGAAAGCGAAAAAGAAGCTGTATGAGCCACGCAGCTGCTGGAAAAGATTATCTGTAACATTGTCCACGGGAAACAGAAGCCAAACCAATAATAAAACAAGGCTGGGCAAATAGAAGTCTTGCCGAAAGCCCATTCCAAATGTGAGCAAAGCCTAGAGAGTCTAGGAGTCTACTTCAGCTTATTTTAGGGGAAGGAACAATATCATTATGAAAATTGAACTAAATATTTCTAAAACAATTTCTTATATATATTTTTATTGATTTCAGAGAAGAAAGAAGATAGAGAGATAGAAACATCAATGATGAGAATCATTGATTGGCTGCCTTCTGCAAGCCCCCTACTGGGGATGGAGCCCACAACCTGTTTATGTGCCCTTCACCGAAATCGAACCTGGGACCCTTCAGCCTGCTGACCAACACTCTATCCACTGAGCCAAACCAGCTAGGGCTGAACTAAATATTTCTTATGTCTTATGAAGAGCTAAGGAATCATAATAGGAAAGATGAGCATTTTATCTTTAAAACAAGACAAGATAAATATTTGAATTTAGGAAATGTATTGAAAAATAATAATAAGCCAATATTCTTCTTGATAGTAGATAAACAGATATTTCCTTTACCCACATATAGATTTCTCTTGGGGCAAATAATGAGCACATTATTGTTCTACATGGGCATTGCTTTTCTCAAAGGATTTTTGTGAATCAACTGGGAAATTGGAAAAGATGAAATAAGCAATAATTTAGTATGGACAAAATGAAAATTACCAACAAAATTATTGCTTTATATTGACTGTCATAAAGCCACATGGAAATGTTGAGGGTTGAAATGTTTCTGATTAAAATAAAGATTTTTTTCAACTGCTCTTCTAGTTGGATGTCTACTACTTGCTTTGAAATTTTTTGATATAATTCTTAACTATTACTCCATTACAAACCGAGGAGATCCTCTAATACTTGAGAAAAACTAGAATTTAAAAAAAATATATTTGTTGACAGCTTTATCTGAAGAGTGCATATTCTACAAACTTCCATGCCAGAAGAAAAGTTCTGAACTAATTTAATTTTGATTGAGTAGGAAAGGAGGGGAAATGCAATATTTAAATAACTCTGCCACTTAATTTGCTATTTTACATGGACCTTTGATAATATGTTTAAAATAGGAAGCTTTATCTTACCTTAAGCAAAATCACAAGCCTTGATCCCATGATTTCCAGTGATTTGTGGCTCAAGGTTAAACAAAGGTAAAAATATTTCTTCATTTGGGAAATTTTTATATACTATATGTAATTTAGCAATATATAAAAGAATAAAGATTGGGGTAAAAGTAGGTTTACATTTGTTTGTATGGAAAATAAGATAATAATTCATAAATAATAACACTAGAATAAACTGTTTTATGTCCTCACAACTGTAAACCTACTTTTACCCACCCTGTACATGCAGTATCACCCCTTTTTGGTAAAATACAACAAAATATAGAAAATATGTTAACTTGCATAGAACTTGATAAAATAAGCACTTCAGCAATATTTTATATAAATGTGATATATTTGTGGAGGGGTGAACCTGTATGAATGCACGATATATGTACGTGTCATTTATCAGCATTTGCTGTGTGTTCACAGATGAACGCTGAGGAGAAGAAAGACTGGCATGAACGCATGGCAACGCCAACAAGGTTTTTCCTGGAAATTTTGCTCTTTTGTCTTTGGGCAATCTACAATGTTCTAAAATTACGCAAGGAGCATATTTGAGTTTCCGAAATGATTATGATAGATAGATACCCTGTTTTCAAGATCACGCTTTTACACCTTGCTTTGGTCTGTGAGCGGCTGAAATGTATAGACTGAATCCAGGCACTCAAATGATTGCTTTGGCCAACTGAATTTCAACTTGCAGGAATTCTGGGAGAAGTTAGAGTGAAGTTGGGCATATAGTTCCCTGACCAGTGGTGTCATCAAGGGTGACTCTTTCCTTTGACCGAGGGTCCTGGCACCTAGCAGGTAGTTATTGACAAACATCCTTCCTCTCTCTACAGATTTTTGTAATTATCTTTTAACCCCAAGTGCCTTTGCTAAGCTTGGAGTACTGTATCTGTCCTGTATCAGGCCCACACCTTTTAAATAATCTCTTCAACATCTCTCAACAAATAACACATTTGCATGTGTTAACTTGCAGCTAATATAAACATAATTGAAACATGGGGATAAGTCCTATAACTACTTTTTTTTTAAGCTTCACTATTAATGATGGTCTTGGGACTTCTTTGACCAAGGGATTCATTATAAGAGAGACTTCAAGATATGCACACATAACTGTGGAGAGCGGCTACCGTGTTTGGACAGGTTCAAGCCTCAGACTAAGGAGAGGGCACAGTCCTCCCATGGCCACGTGCAAGTCCCAGCTTGGAGGCAGAGCCCTCCCAGCACAATTATAGCCAACAGCTGTAGCTGTAAGCTTGAACCTATGGTCCGAACACGTGGCCCCACGTGTCTGAGTGATGTGGGCTCCATAGAGGTCAGGTGCGTGTAATTGAGTAAGATCGAAACCCAGGAGAATGTTGTAAACGTCTTGACCACACCCTTACCTTGCCTCGTGGCATCTGGCTATAAAACAAAGACACGGCTTATAGTCCGTGGCGCTGTTGCTAGCTCTCCATCTGGGAGGACAGTGTCCCACCCAGACGCAGTTTTTTTTTCTCTTGTCTGTCTTTTCTCAATCCTTCACCGCTCCCACTCGGGCTCATCGAGCCTGGCTGAGCTGGTGCGGCACATAAGCTCCCAACGGGGGGCTGAGTATGCCATGGCCATGCCGGCTTGCCACAATAATATGATCTATTGCAATGAAATTACTGTTAGAAAAGTTAAGGGTTGGACCAGCAGAAGTGGGATAGAGCTGAATTATAAATTTTTCTTTCTTTACTAGAATATAAAGTCATTATAAAGTTTTCAGGGTCCTGAGTTCTCTTTATAACCAACTTGAAATGAATTTATTTTCTCTCCTAGTTCCCATCTTTAATCCATTTCACCCAGGGTCTTTCCTGGTCTGCCAGTGCCTTTCCTGTCCATATTGCCATGTATGCTGATGTCAACAGACAGGGCGGGCCCAGAGTAGGTGTACCTCCGGCCAGCCTGTATTATGTGGGTTCTTGACTTCATGTAGGAAAGATTTTGCAACACGAGTCCAGATGGTTTTGAGAGTGTTTATAATGCTGGGGCCAGAGAAACGAAAAAACTAGAGTGGACGAAACACTAGGGAAGAGGCTAGGCGGCGTTTGTCTCTCTAGAATGTTCCAGAAGTGGGTCGAAGTGGGGCTGCTTTAGCTCACTGGGAAGTCAGCTAAAAGGGGGCCTGAAAGAGAGGATGAGGTGAACCAGGGTCAAGCTGCTGCTGCCCACTGCTCCCCTGGCTGCAAGTCTCATGGAGACCTTTAGAAATGAAAACAGCGTGCCCAGGAAGGGGCATGGGTGTGCTCTAGAGCAAGCATACATCCCTACATCAAGTGTTTATCCTAAGGGCTTTGTATCCCTTTTTTTCTTGCAGGCAAGAATGTTAGGAGAGTGCTTTAGTAGACTATTCATCAGCTTTCAAAATGAGCATATAGGGGAGTCATGGATTATCCTCTGGTCCATTTTACTGTTTTGCTTTTATCTTAGGTCTGTCTGGCTTTCGTGGGGTTCTTGTTATTTGCTCCCCAATTTCATCTGTCCTTGGGTGTAGCTGGCACAAATGGCACTAATTGGGTCTTTGTTCTCTATTTTCTCAGGCCAGGGTGATTTTAGCTGTGTATTTTCTGTTTAGGGAGGAGGGTATAAACCATTTGCTCACAAGTGTCCTCGGTTGGGGAAGATAAGATCTTGTGATTTACAAGCTGGCTGCAAGCTGCCCAAACTGTTTGGCCTTAATTTTCTTGACTCAGTTTCCCCATTCCACTTTCCCAGGGATTTTCCTAGTGTCTATCCTGCTACACTGGGAGCATAGAAGAGATTCTGTATGCTCCCATGATATGAATTAGTTGGCAGAGGCACTGTGAAAGAGGGTGCTAATATTTTAGAATGAAATTTTTTAAAAAGCACTCCCACTTCTGACAACGATGAACTGACAGGGAAAGAACTAACCTCCTGCCTGA
>PVJC01016490.1:0-33660 GCA_004026665.1 Murina feae | reverse complement strand
CCTCCCTTCCCCGGAGGCCGCCCGCGTCCTTTCTCGGAACCGCGGGGCCCGCGAGCGGCTGTGGGCGGGAGGTGCACGGGGTGCGGGGAGCGCGAGGGAGCCGAGTCCCTGCGCCCCCGGCTGCGCGGGGAGCGGGACCGAGTGCGAGCAACTTCGTTTTCGGGCCCCTTGTCTCGCTCCAGCCCCCGAAACCCCTGCGGGGTTACCCATCCTGCGGGGTCACCCACCCTCCGGGTGGCCCCATAACACTCCGAGTCACCTATCCAACGGGGTCACCCATCCTGCGGAGTCACCCACCCTCCGGGTGGCCCCATAACACTCGGGGTTATCCACCCTGCGGGGTCACCCACCCTCGGGGTCACCCATCCGGCGGGGTCACCCACCCCGCGCGGTCACCCACCCCGCGCGCCCTCCACAGGGACCCGGGCACAAAGGCGCAAAGGGCCGGGAGAGGGAGAGAAAGGGAGAGGGGGAGGGAGCGCGCTCTCCATACCTCGCCGGGCGCCGCTCGCCTCCTCGCCGTCCTCCCTCCCGGCGCCGGGACGCGGGCCCCCGGGAGGCTGCCGGGCGGGCGCTGTCCCGCAGCTGCGCCCCCGAGCGCTCGCGATCCGTCCACGCGCGGTGCCGGGGCTGCGGGGCGCGGGGCGCGGGGCGCGGGCGGCGAGCGGAGTGCGGGCGCCGCGGAGCGCGGGCGGCGGCGGGAGCGCGGCCACTCCCTCCCGGCGGGGCCGGCCCAGGGGCGGGGGCGGCGACCTCGCGGCCGGATGCGCCCCTCCGCGCGCCCGCGGGCCCCGGGCCGCCGCCGCCTGCCGGCCGCTCACCTCCGGGCTCCGGGCGCCGGACGCACAGCGCCCCCCGGCGAGCGCCAGGGGCAGCTCCGCGCCGCGGGCCGAGCCCGGCTGGGACTGGGGCGCGAGAGGAAGCGGGGCGGCGTCCGTCCCCCCAAAGGAAGGCGCGGGCCCTGGACCCCTTTTGCGCGCGGACGGATGGGCAGCGGGAAGCCAGCCTGGGGCAAGGCCCGCCGGGAGGGGCAGTGTGCTCAGTCCCCCTCCTCTCCCGGATAGAAAAGTTTGAACACCCAAGAACATCATAAAATACTCACTTAACCAATAAAGACGGGGGAAGTATTGGTGGCAAAAGCGTCCTGTTCCTGGTAAGGTTTGTGATATCGATTAACCCACTTAACCTCGCATGCTGCTAAGTGGACACTGGCAGTTCTGTTACAGAAAACGAAAGACGTTGAAAAGTTCCAACACCCGTGTATGTCTGAATCCAGTGTGTCGGCTGACGCTGGTCATGGTCCACGGCGGGTGAGTGATCTGCATGGTACCCACTCACAGAAGTGGGAGCCCTCGCTCCAGCCGGCCTCTTGCCTCTTTGCAGAATTTATTTGTTTTTATAATTTATTTATTAAATCCTTATTTTTGAAAGTATTACATAGGTCCCCTTCCCCTGCCCCATTGACCCTTCTAGCCAGTCCCCCCACCCCCACCCCAGGCCTTCACTCCGCTGTGGTCTGTGTCCCTGGGTTACGCATATATGCATACAAGGTTCCTGGTTATCTCTTCCCACCCACCCACCTTCCCTGCCTTTTTTATTTTTTATTTTTATATTTTATTGATTTTTCACAGAGAGGAAGAGAGAGGGATAGAGAGTTTGAAACATCGATGAGAGAGAAACATCGATCAGCTGCCTCTTGCACACCTCTTAATGGGGATGTGCCCGCAACCAAGGTACATGCCCTTGACTGGAATCGAGCCTGGGACTCCTCAGTCCGCAGACGCTCCATCCACTGAGCCAAACCAGTCAGGGCTATTTGACTTATTTTTAAGTAAACTTGTTCAGATTCCTATACATTATTGAACTACATTTTTTTTATTGCTTTTACATGATTCAACATGACAGAACATAGACTCAGGGAGAAATTAACAGCATCATCACCTCTTTGTGGAATTCAAAACAAGCCGCCTGACCCAGGTCCCGGTTTCCCCATCCCCAGGAGGGAAGGTGCTGGTCCGAACTGACTCACCGGGTGAGTTGAGGATTACCTGACTAAGGTGTTAAGAGCCACGTGGGCCCAGCAGTCGTTACTCATGGTGCTGGCTACTTTGTCCTATAAGGACATCGCGTCCTGTGAACGGGGCCAGGCTTAAACGGACTGACCTATATCGGGAAGCTGTCACTAAAATGAGGTGAACCAAGGATCAGACCATATATAGAAACGCCATTCCCACAGGACGAAGGACACAGGCCCTGGGGTTTGTCAAATGCCACCCGTTGAGTTGGGAAAGGTGGCAGTCCCCCCAGATGGTATCTGCTTGGAACTATCCCATCATCGGTGACACCAACGGGGATCAATGCGGGTCTGCAGAAGGCAGGACGATGGTCTCGGCAAGACATGGTGAGTGCCAGGCTCCCGGTTCTTTTTCTGCTTTCGTCTTCACAAAATCCCGGCGGTAAGTTACTTCATTGCTTCACAGACCAGGAAAGCCAGAAACAGTCAGGTCTTCCAGCTAATCCGGGGCTGTGACGCCTCGAAGACATGTCCATCCAGCTGTTAGCACTCCTCCCGTGAAGGAGTGGCGTCTAATGCCTACCCTTGAATATGGGCTGGACTTTGTGACTTGATTCTAACAAACACCATGGAGCCCAAGCAATGCTACATGACCTTTCATTCTAGGTTGTCAAAGGAAGTATAGCTTTTTAAATATATATATATATATATATATATATATATATATATATATATATATATATATATTATTGATTTCGGAGAGGAAGAGAGAGATTGAAACGTCATTGGTGAGAGGGAATCCTTGATCAGCTGCCTCCTGCACGCCCCCTACTGGGGATCTAGACCGCAACCCAGGCATGGGCCCTGACCAGGAATGTGATCTCCTAGTTCATAGGTTGATGATGTTCAACCAGTGAGTCTCGCCCGCCGGGTCTCATGTTCTCGGCCTCAGTTATTGAACATCATCTTGAATGTGTGAAGGCCTTCTCGTTCTAACAAAACCTGTCTTAGTTTTTGCCTTTTCCCCCTCTCCTTTGCTCCCTACAGTGTCACCCACTTCACATATCCTTGAGGCCAAGCTCCGTCCTCACCTCTTCCTGACCATCTTCTTGGACTGGATTCTGCTTCTGTTCCTGTGGTGACATCTTGATGCCACATCCTTGCGGTGTCCTATTCATTCACTCCAGTTTGTGAAGTTTTTCCAGTCGTTTTCTCACAAACGTCGGCCTCCGCAACTAGATGATAGGTCTCTAGATTAAGGGGATAATTCGGTTTGAGAACACCGGGGGCATGAAAATAAGAATGCTTTACAGAGCTGACTGTGTTCTAGAAAGTGTCCCAACTGCTCTGTGTGTTAACTCATTTAACCCTCACAATAGCCCGATGCAATAGGTTATTGTTACTATAGTACCCATTTCACAGATGATGAAACGAAGGCAGAGAAAAGTTAACTTACTTGCTTAAGGTCGCACAACGATAACATGGGAGCCAGGATGTGAGTCTAGTCAGTTTAGCTTCAGGCCCACTCTCTCACCTCAGAGCGGCATGCACTACTTCCTCGCACATCTGTGAGCATTTCATCTGTGAGCTCTTTTTTTTTTTTTCTTTTGTCTTTGAAAACAGGTACAGTCATCCTCGGTGTCCCCTTCAGATACCAAAATCCTCAGATACTCAAGTTCCTCATTTAAAAAATGGCGTCGTGTTTGCCTGTAACCTATACACATCCTCTGTCTGTTTTACCTCATCTCTAGATGACTTATGATACCTAATACCTCATGGAAATGCTATGTAAGGGGTTGTTGTACCGTGTTGTGTAGGGGATAATGATAAGGAAAGAAAGTCCGCCGTACATGTTCGGTACAGACACAACCATTGTAGGCCTGGCTGTGAGTACATGCCAGCAACAGCGTCACCTTCTTCTCCAAATATTTTCATTCCTCGGTTGGCTGAATCCCAAAGTGAAGAGCTGCCATGCGCAGGGCCATCTGTGTTGTCTGATTTCTTTAGTCTACATCCCCTCGGTCATCGTGCTCCCAATGTAGTAAGCACTGAATGCGTATTTCTTTTTTTTTTTTTAATATATTTTATTGATTTTTCACAGAGAGGAAGAGAGAGGGATAGAGAGTTTGAAACATCGATGAGAGAGAAACATCGATCAGCTGCCTCTTGCACACCTCCTACTGGGGATGTGCTCGCAACCAAGGTGCATGCCCTTGACAGGAATCGAATCTGGAACCCTTGAGTCTGCAGGCTGACGCTCTATCCACTAAGCTAAACCAGCTAGGGCTGAATGCATATTTCTTAAATAGTTTCATGCAAAAGAAAATCTTCCTTATGTACTTAAAGAGTACCTTAGAAATAAATGGTTCATGCTTAAAATGTTATTGAAAATTCAGATTAGGTATTATAATAAATATTTCAATAGCATTTTCAGCCTCTAGGACTCAGAACAAAATCACAATTCTTACTCTAAATATATAAAAATGCATAGGTAGAAAGTAGGTAGGAGAGTGGATCTTGGAACTTCTCATCATTAGAGAAAAGTAAAAAATGTTATAACTCAGCCCTGGCCAGGTAGCTCAGTGGGTGGAGCATGGTTCGGATGCACCAAGGTTGCGGGTTTGATCCCCATCAAAGCACATACAAGAATCAACCAATGAATGCATAAATGGGTGGAACAACAAGTCAATGTCTCTCTCTCTCTCTCTCTCTCTCTTCCCCCCTTCCCCTAAAATCAATCAATCAATCAATAAATAAAATCTTAAATGTAACTGCCCGGTTGGTGTGGCTCAGTGATTTAGTGTCAACCTATGAACCAGGAGGTCACGCTTCCATTCCCGGTCAGAGTACATGCCCGGATTGCAGGCCCAGTCCCCAATGGGGAGCATACAGGAGGCTGATCCATGATTCTCATCATTGATGTTTCTCTCTCCCTCTGCCACTCCCTTCCTCTCTGAAATCAATGAAAATATATTTATTAAAAATTAAATAAATGGCCCTAGCTGATTTGGCTCAACAGACTAAAGGGTCCCGGGCTCAGTTCTGGTCAAGGGCACATGCCAAGATTGCTGGCTCAGTCCCCAGTGTGGGGCGTGCAGGAGTCAGCCAATCAATGATTCTCTCTCATAATTGATATTTCTATCTCTCTCTCCTCTCTCCCTTCCCCTCTGAAATCAATAAAAATATATTTTTAAAAAATTAAATAAATGTTATAACTAGTATGTGACTAGGTAAACTAGATTTATTGTGGTGATTACTTCACAATATATACAAATATTAAATCATTACATTGTACACCTAAAACTAATGAACATCAATCATCCATCAATTAAAAAATAAAATGAATTTTATTAATACAGTAGATAAATGAATACTTGACTATTAGAGGATAAAAAGACTGATAGAATTTCTCCCAGGCTGGAAAAATCACTAAATCTTTTGGAAGGTGAAAAGAGAGAAACTGGAAGAGCTCCCTGATAGAGTTTTTCATTGGTACCAGACTCAACGAGAATAAAAAACAACTATTCCTTATAAAAACATAACCATGAAATTGAGTGCTGAAATCGAGCAGTGAAACTCCAGTGTAATTTTTTTCTTCACGAGATGCATTTGTCTAAAAGCTCAGAATGCTGATCCCTCAAATAAATTACAGACCCATTGGAAAGAAATTCAAATTGCCCAAATTGTTTCTGCCTGGCTGGTGTGCCTCGGTGGTGGCATGTCATTTTGAATGTCAGGAGTTCCTTTGACATTTTATAATGTAGCATTTTGTCATTTCAACTAGTACAATAATTGTCTTTTATATTTCCTCTCAAGCTGTAGCAAGTTAGGACCGCTATGGCCAAAGCTTGCTGCTAAACAAGAAATCAATCTAAAAAAACGACTGGGTATTTTTTCGATCTTTTTTATAAAGCATTTTCATTTATCTAACGATAACTGGAGCTTGTCATCTCCTTGCCGAGGAGACGTGCAAGGACCGGAAGGAAAAGCAAATATGACCAAGGTAGGGCCAGTGGCCATCTACACCAGGTGAAGAGCCGTGTCACCAACATGGGAGGTAATATCCTGTTTTTGCTTCCGTCGCCAAAACTCAATGCCCATTTATTTAAGCCGATGTACACAGTCATCACAGGTAGTAGAAATGGAAGTGCCGCTGGAGAAAGAGAATTATTTAACTCAAAACCATTTTAATGGCCCAGCCGGTGTGGCTCAGTGGTTGAGCGCCGACCTATGAACCAGGGGGTCACAGTTCAATTCCCAGTCGGGGCACAGGCCCGGATTGCGGGCTCAATCCCCAGTGTGGGGTGTGCAGGAGGCAGCCAATCCGTGATTCTCTCCCATCACTCATGCTTCTTTCTCTCTCTCCTTCTCCCTTCTTCTTTGAAATCAATAAAAAAATATACAAACAACAACACACACAAAAAAAAACGTTTTCGCATATTAACAACCAAGATAACATGTAATCCACGTGTGGGGACCACTGACTAAATAAACCAACATCGAACATGGAAACACCAGCCAGGGCGCGGAGCAGGCGTGGCCGCGGTGGAGCAGGTTCTCAGCCTGCCTCTTTGGGGGAGACGAGCATCCCACGAGGGCAGGACGTGTGACGCTGGACGCTGCCGTGTCCCCAGCGCCTAGAAACACACCAGGTGCTCAGCCAGCACTGCTGAGCCGACAGACAGCTCATCCCTTAGTGCCGCATTCGGGAAAGTGAGCCGCCCTCCATGTCAGTCATCGTTTCCAGATGGAACTCAGCGCAACGCTGAGGACTCCCCACAGCAGCAGAGCAGAGCGGATCTTCTCCTCTGACTCTGAAAAAGCGGAGGAACGTCAGGGCCAGCACCAAGCAGCCCAACTCCCAAAGCACGCTTGGCCTTTCCCATCAGACATGACAGACGCCGATGTGTCAGCACGGCTAGAAGGGAGCAGACACCAGCCTTAGACTCTCTCTCCGGGGTCCTCCTGCCAGGCCCCGACCTCACGGCCCCAGCCCTCCTCCGCCCGTGGATGCTGACAAGCCTCCCTGACATGGTTCCAGTCCACCATGTCACCTACTAAAGAAACCGGAGTCTCTTGTCAACCGCGGGCCCTGTGGACTGCGGCATTTCAAGTTGTACTGACGTTTTCTTCATACAAACTATGTTCAAGCTTTTGGGATAATAAACATGTGTTCTTTTTATAATCAGGGGAAAAAAATAACAAAGCTATTTTTATCTTAAACAAAACATGGAGCTGTACGAGTGCTTCGGTTGGGTTTCTGAATTGGCCCCCGTGAGAAGATAAATATTGCCGCGTACTTTTCCCGAGGCCTTTCCACCAGCCGGGTCGGTGCTCGGTGGTCTCCATCGGGGCGTGTGAGGCAGGAGCAAAGCTGAAAACGCTCCGGCGAGTGCGAGGTGTGCCGAGGGCCACAGCCGGCTCAGCTTTGTAGCTTCGCATGCAAGGTCCAGGGGTCTCTTTACTGCACGCTCTTTTTTACAAATGTATATATTTTTAAACTGATTTCAGAAAGGAGGGGAGTGGGAGAGAGAGGTAGAAACATCAATGATGAGAGAGAGTCACAGATCGGCTGCCTTCTGCATGCCCCACACTGGAGATGGAGCCCATGACCTGGGCATGTGCCCTGCCTGACTGGGAATCAAACCCAGGCCTCCTGGTTCATAGGTCAACGCTCAACCACTGGGCCACACCCGCTGAGCGTCTTCATTGCACACTAATGCAGTGGTTCTCAACCTTCCTAACGCCGCCACCCTTTATTTATTTTTTTAAAATATATTTTATTGATTTTTTACAGAGAGGAAGGGAGAGAGATAGAGAGTTAGAAACATCGATGAGAGAGAATCATCAATCAGCTGCCTCCTGCACAGCCCCCACCAGAGATGTGCCCGCAACCAAGGTACATGCCCTTGACCGGAATCGAACCTGGGACCCTTCAGTCCACAGGCCGACGCTCTATCCACTAAGTCAAACCGGTCAGGGCCCGCGACCCTTTAATACAGTTCCTTATGTTGTGGTGACCCCCAACCATAAAATTATTCTTTACTACTTCATAACTATAATGTTGCTCCTGTTACGAATCGCAATGTAAATATCTGATATGCAGGATGTATTTAGGTGACCCCTGTGAAAGGGTCTTTTGGCCCCCAAAGGGGTCGCGACCCGCAGGTTGAGAACCGCTGATTTAATGGAAGAGGACCCTCTTTCTATTTCATAAGCCATGGGTCCCTGGGGCGTGGGATGTAGGAAGCTTCCACAGTGGGTAGGGGTGCAGGAGGGAGTCCTCCTTCCCACCTGCTGGTTGGCTGTGATGACCCCCTCAAAGGAGAATTACTGCTGAGAAGACACAATCTGCCAAGGGCAACGAATGCTTCTAAGGTCCTTGGGCCAAGGCGATAGCCTTGCCTGCATGCAGAGGAGAGAATGAAGTCAAGGTCTTTAGGCAGAGCTGATAGAGATGGGGGCCAGGAGCATGTGTCCGTGAGAGCCCTCGGAACGGGGTGGCCCACTACGCACCTGGGAGGACGTACCTGTGGAGTCTGCAGGTGAGCTGTTGCCTACGCTAGTTGCTATGGCAGCACCACAGTTCTACCTGGCTTCCTCTCAGTCATAGCTCATCCATGACTCTCTGCTCACAGAAGGAACCCTGGATTAAAGGCCAGGAAACCCCAGGCCCGCCACTGTGCTGTGTGTCCAGGCGAAGCCCACCTTGGTCACCCCAGGGGTAGTAGCCGTCAGTGTCCTGAGGAGTGGATGGTGCCGTACACTGGACTACCAGTAAGTTCTTAGAAAAAAAAGTTGTAAGTAAAATATTGTTAGAAAAACATCTGCTTGGTGGGTGGGGAGGGTCAGAAGACTGACGGGCGATCCTCTGGAAAAAGGGGCTCTACCTGATCTGAATCTCGAGGTAATAAGGTGCATTTTTTGTGTTTACTGCAAAGGGAGCCTGGATCTGAACGCCGCTCTCCCACCATCAAGTTTGGGAAAACTGAGTCATGGTTTCTGTCTGCTTTCTCGCCTCTCTTTCATACCCCTACCCTTTGCTGCTAGGACGGCATTAAAACTGATCTTGCTAACATCCTGAGTGACCTTCCCGTTGTCATGTGTTGTTGTTGTTGTTGTTGTTGTTATTATTATTATTATTATTATTATCATTATTATTATTGGTGGTGGTGGTAGTTTTGAAGAGAGAGGAAGGGAGAGAGAGGAACATCAATTCGTTGTTCCACAACAAATAGCAACAAATGTTTAAAAGAAAGCCAATTTTGGGGTTTAGGGATGGGTAGTAGTGGAAGAGGGTATGGGGGGGGCGGATAAATGGTGATGAAAAAATAAAATAAGAACAAAAATTATAAAAAAAGCCACTTTCTTATTTTCACTCAATCTTGGAACTGCCATCTCCTGTCCTTCTGGTCCATGCCCTCACGCCCTAATGCTAAAGAATTCGCATTTCTGTACAAACAGATACACTCGGCCTGTCGGGAACGTTCCCTCACGGTCCCTGGCACTACCTCAGGGCCAGGACCTACCCTCTCCTCAGCTTCCTGCCCAGGTCCATCCATAAGCATGTTTAGTCGATGAGCCTTTCCACTCCGGAAGATGTACTGGGCCACATCAGCCATTAGTTTCTTATTCACAGGGCAGTGAAAGCTGACAGAGGCTCAGGATGGAGGGCGTTTCATCTCCTCAGCACTTGTTTCACGACTGGGCACTTCGCAGAGTCGGGACCAAGAGTCCAGCCCGTGACAGACCATAGCAAAGGCCAACGGGATGAGCAGGACAGTCCACCCTGAGCCCACAGGGTTGGCAGGGCTGCCTCGGCCGCCTCTGCAGTGACTCGTTACAGGAGACTCGTTACACTGGGCCCCATCCATCCCCAAGCGGAAGTCTTTAGTGGCGGGTCTCTCACCACAGGAAGCAGCGTGCACATACACTCGGCCACAGCACCCCATAAATCTCTGTCCCGCAGCGCCGTCTCATGCTGTCAGCGAGAGAGCTGTCCACACAGCAGGCGGAGGGCACTGTGTATGTGCCTCACAGTTCCTGTCCCCTCGCAGCAAGCTTGCCACACAGGTAAGACGTAGAACTGTCTGCCTCAGGGCACATCCACAAGAAGGAAGATCTTCCCAGAGCATCCGGCAGGTTCTGTTTTCTGTTTTTCTAATAAGCTCAAATATTTGTTTATTAATCCTCCCTTGAGGACATCCTTATTGATTTTACTTTTTAAAAAAAATTTTTTTCAGAAAGGAAGGGAGAGGGATGGCAAGGTAGAAACATCAATGATGAGAGAGAATCACAGATTAGCTGCCTCCTTCATGATCCCGTCCCCCGGGGATCAAGCCCGCAACCTGGGCCTGTGCCCTGACTGGAAATCGAACCGTGACCTCCTGGTTCCTAGGTTGATGCCCAACCCCTGAGCCAGGCCGCTGGGCCATGCCTACTGACTTCAGAGAGAGGGGAATGGAGAGAGAAAGAGAGAGAGAAACATCGATCAGTCGCCCTGACCGGGAATTGAGCCCACAGCCTAGGTGTGTGCCCCGACCAGGAACGGAACTGCAACCTTTCAGTGTGGGGGATGACGCTCTCACCAACAGAGCCACACTGGCAGGGCAGGATTTTGTATTTACCATTAAATTTATCATCGAAGAGAAGGTAAATGGAAAGAAAGCAAGTTAACTATAAAACCACAGTTCCTTACGTAGACACTACCCAAGGGAAGGATATATGACCAAGGACACTAACACTGAAATCAGCAAGCCTGCTGAGATGGATGTCAAAGCGTGTGAGTGTGTGTGAGTGTGTGTGTCTGCGTGTACATGCACTCACACTCATGCACACACACACAGACGTGAGCATGCTCACTCCCACTGGTGGCACCTACGTGGATCTCCCTGGGAAGGAGACTGACGAGCCTGGCGGTTTTCCCAAAACGACTTGGACGCACAGGGTCACACACCACTATCTGGTGAGATTCAGGATCACTGACCACAGTGATGGTCAAAACCATGTGACTGGCGCCCCCTGGCTGTGGTGCAGAGCAGGTGGGACACGCCCACCCGAGGGGAAGGGGAGAGGCCCTCACCATCTCCCAGAGCACCTTGCTGAGAAGCCCTGTGGGCAAGGCAGGGGCAGAAACCCCTCTCCAGGCTCAGGAGGGTGAAGCGGCAGGGGTCCCAGGGGCTCAGAGGAAAGATGCAGCAACTCCTTCCCTCGCTCACCCCTCCGGCGCAGCCCAGACGTAGCCTGGACATTGGGTACGACAGCTCTCAGCGTAAGAAGCACACAAGCCCGTGGAGAAGTTTATAAAAATCTTTGTGAGCCAAATAGAGCAACATCTCCACAGGCTGAGACATGGGCTCCCAGGAAACGGCCATTGGCAGCCTCGTGTATGCACTTGGAACTGAGGGGGAAGCCAGGAAGACCCCGTGAAGGTGGGAGGAAGCAAGGCAGGGACCGGGTTAGGAGAGGCCACACGGTGAGGCGCTCTCTGGAGGTGGTCACACTTGAACATAAGCACTTTTTAAATTTGTTGTGGGAACGGAAGGGAGAGAGAGAGAAAGAGAGACATCAATTCGTCGTTCCGCTTATTTATGCATTCATTGATTGATTCTTGTACGTGCCCTGACCGAGGTTACAGTTTCTCAGGTGGTTTTAGGTGGACGTGTATTAGAAAAAGGTAGGAGGAGCAGCAAGAAGGAGAGATGCCAAGGGCCCGGTGTGCAGACAGAGCGGTGGGGCTCCCATGCCAGCTCAGCACAGACGCTGTCCTCCACGCAGTCACCACCCCGGGAGGAAGCTCCTGCTGTTTGTTCTTCTTATTGGCTTTCTTTCATATATTTTATTTTTTTTATTGATTTCAGAGAGGGAGAGAGAGAGCTAGAAACATCAATGATGAGAGAGAATCATTGATTGGCTGCATCCTGCACGCCCCCCATTGGAGATTGAACCTGCAACCTGGGTATGTGGCCTTGACCAGAATCGAACCTGGGACCCTTCAGTCTGCAGACTGACCCTCTATCCCCTGAGCTGAACCGGCCAGGGTCCTTCTTATAGTCTCGAGCTCTGTTAAGAAAACGGAAACCACAGTAGGTGTTTCAAACAGAGGGGATTTAATACAGGAACTTGTCATCCATGATGGAAGAACCAGAATCCAGGAGTTAAGTGGGGATGGTGGAGGTGACTCTCGAAGATGAACAACAATCAGAAGCCATTATCCTCCCTTCTTCCCCCACCTCTTCCCCCCGCCTCCCGGAGGGCCACCCACTCCCAGGGCTGGAGAGGGTGGTGTTATCAGAGCCTAGAAGACTCTATAGGGAGAAGGCAGCAGGCCCTGAGGCCACAAAGGAAGGAGCTGACCACACTAACCACAGCCGCTGGAATGGAGGGTGAGAAGCAGCCCAGGCCAGAGAACCCGCTCACCAGAAAGAGAGGAAAAGGAAGACCCTGCTCCCTCCTCCTCTCACCCATGTTCTCTCATGATGTCTACCATGACATCTCCATGATGCTTCCCATGGACTCAGCCAACGGGGAAGCCAGAGAGCAGGGAGCTGGAAACACGCCCCTGGAGAGAGAGCAGAGCAAAGGCCGGAGCCCTCGGGCCAGTGATCAGCACAAGCCTCTTCATGAAGACGGCATTGGGATGAACAGGAGGAAGGCCACATGGCTGCGGAATTCCTCGATGATGAGGCTGTTGTCACGGGAGAGGAGCCGCCTCATCTCCCCCGTTGCTGCTGGGGGTGGACTTCTTGCGATGTCCCGGTGAAGGAATTTTCTGAGACTCGCACGGGGGAAGGAGAGGTGGCAGGAAGCTTGTTGCTGTGCACCCACACCTCTGGGTTTCCCAAGTCCCATGTGCCTCAGTCCATCATAGAAGATGCGGAGCCGGGCCTTCAGTGGAGCTAGAATCAGAGCCAGTGTCCAGAGCTGCCATCCCAGGTCGGAGCCGGGTCCGGTCCAGCCGCAGGCCAGCTGCAGCCCTCTGCATGTAGGTCCGCATGGCCGTGGGGTGAAGGCCAGGGAACCAGGAGAGCACGTCCTGAGCAATGAGTCCCGAGAGCCCAAGAGAGCAAATCCCGTTGTTCAGGGGTTTATGTACCCCCAAGTTTCCCTGCGCTTGCAGGGGCCACACCCATTCTGGCCAATGACTTCTGTTCCCAGGTGTGACTGACAGCAAGCACCTTCCCCGTCCCCCAGACTTCACTGGGTGTGAGTCTATCTCCCCATAGTTGGATCCCTGGGGTGTGTGAAACTCCAGCTTCCTGGCCAAGCTCCCCAATGACAAGCCCATAATGTCTAATACCCTCTTTGCCTCTTCCCTGTTACTATTAATGAGCCCATTATAACGGGACCAAGGGCAGGGGAAGGGAGGTCCAATGAGGAGAAGCAGGGAAGGAGAAAGGGGTGGAAGGCGGGAAGTCAGGAGGAGATGGACCGGAGGAGGAGGGAGCTCCTTCCCAGTGGGCAGGAGCCGCTGCTCATGCCTCAGCCCTGAACAGTGGGCGCCAGGACAGGCCAACCCAAGAAGCACAGACAGAGCAGCCAGGGCCGCAGAAAGCAGCGGCGAACGCAAGTCCAAGTCCGTACTGTGATGCCGCTGAAGTTTGTTGGGATTTGATGCATCATGGATCCATAGCGACGTGAACTCAGTTCCTTCCTGTCAATGTGGGATGCAGCTCTCTTTCAAGAGACTTGGGACAGGATTTCAGGAAGCCCGGCCACTGCGGGTCCTCGCGTGGGGCTCAGAGGCAGGAATAGCGGAGGAGGCAAAGCAGCAGAAAAATGCGTGTGGGGGGAGGGCGGGGAAGGAGGGGGCCCCAGGGACTTTGCCCGTCATACTTGTTTATGGCTGTTTCCAATTAAGGCGCTAATTTTGGATCGGGCGATAAATAAAGAAGTTCCTTGGGAAGCAGAAGACTTGTTGCTAAGAGCACAGCTCTGCCTGCAGTGAGCGGGGAAAGTCTGTTCACACGTACACCTGGCTTGTTTACTGTGCAGTGGTCACGTGTTTGCAAAAGGAGCCCAATTTGCAAGATTTTTCTTCACATGTTCTGCTTAATCTGCTCATGTAGTTAAATAACCATCACTTCCTTGATGCAAGTGTCTTTTTTATTTTTTTTAAACACATATTTTCATTGCTCTCAGAGAGGGAAGGAAGGAGGAAGGGAGGAAAGAGGGAGGGAGGGAGGAGGGAGGAGGGAGGAAGGAGGAGGGAAGGAGGGAGAGAGCAGCATCAATGATGAGGGAGAATCATGGATCGGCTGCCTTCTGAGCGCTCCACGCTGAGGATGGAACCTGCAACCCGGGCCTGTGCCCTGACCGGGAATTGAACTGTGACCTCCTGGTTATAGGTCGATGCTCAACCACTGAGCCATGCCAGCTGGGCAACGAGTGTCTTTTTAGAATCAGCAAGCCGGGCGCCCCTGGAATCCAGGCAGAGGAAAGGCCCGGCTCTGCGCTCCTGCAGCCTGTGGGCTCCACTTGGGGGCCAGCGTCTGGCGTCTGCGGGGGCTGTCAGAGGGGCAAAGGCGCTTGGCCCAGCGATGTGCTCCGGGTAAGAGCTTGGCAGCAGAAGGTCCATTGGAAACAGGTCACGGTGTTGAAGAAGGCTGGTTGTTGGGGGTCAAGTGGAGCCTCCAGCGCGGGTAGCAGGAGCGTTGGCCATGCACAGCACACCTGAGCCGTGGGCCGGGGTTTGCACAGATCCCGCTTGACGGATGCCTCAGCACCCCTCGCTCAGCTGCACACAAACGGAAGCAGAACGCCTGCCTGAAGCGCTCAGCGCCTTATAAAACCATCTTGCGGGCACGAGGGCCTCAGCCAGGCATAGTTTTTGTTTTCTGAACGACCGGAAGAGACTATTGCTGTGGGAAAATTCCCATTTAATAATCAGTCTCCTCAGCGGAGTTATTAACAGGAAGTAAGTCATGGCAACCATTCCTGCTCATGCCTCCCAGCCACAGAGCCAAGGAAACATCGGTCTTCTTATGTGGATTTCTTAAAACAGTAGCTTAGGTCCTCCCTTTTCAGATGCTGAAAACATGCTGTGTCTGAAACACGTCTTCTCAGCCGTGCTTGTTGCAGTTTACAGGCTTCATTTGTCAAGCTCCCGAAAATATGGGTCCACACGAAGGGAGAGAGATGTCGGCACACCGTGAGCGTGAGAGGCCGTTCCCACTTTAAGACGTTTGCTATCATCAGCTAAGTCAGTAACAATTTGAGTTATCAGCCTAGTGGTTCCTTTCTCTTTACCTGTAAAGCTCCTTAAAAAGGTAGTTATTAGCCCTGACCGGTTTGGCTCAGTGGATAGAGCATCAGCCTGCAGACTGAAGGGTCCCAGGTTCGATTCCGGTCAAGGGCATGTACCTTGGTTGTGGGCACATCCCCAGCAGGGAGGGTGCAGGAGGCAGCTGATCGATGTTTCTCTCTCATCGATGTTTCTAACTCTCTATCCTTCTCCCTTCCTCTCTGTAAAAAAATCAATAAAATATATTTTTTTAAAGAGGTAGTTTTCAAGTACCTATGATAAGCCAGACACTTACTTCTTTTGGTGCTCACAAAATCCCTGAGTGGCAGGTAAATTAATCATGCCCATTTTAGAGAAATGGAGATTGAGGTTCAGAGAGATTAAGCAATTTTCACAAGAGTCACACAATTATTAAGCCATGGGCTGGGATTCATACCCTTGACTTCAAAGCCTATGCTCTTTTCTTTTCTTTTTTTAAATTCCTATCTGAGGATATTTTTTTCCATTGATGTTTAGAGTGTGGAAGGAAGGGAGAGAAAGAGAGAGAAACACAGACCAGCTGCCTCCTGTACGTGCCCTGACCAGAGAGTGAACTGGAAGCCTAGGTGTGTTCCCTGACCAAGGATCAAACCCGCAACCTTTTTGGTTCACAGGACGATGCTCCAACCAACTGAGCCACCAGCCAGAGCTCTGTCCTGATTTTAATCCACGGACTACAAACACTCTTCTTCCGTCAGCCACCTCCCTGCCGACTGAAGTGTCTTTTTCTAGGTCAGGGGTGGGGAGCCTTTTTTCTGCCAAGGGCCATTTGGATATTTATAACATCATTCTCAGGCCATACAAAATGATCCACCTAGAAATTAGTCAGGTGGGTAGGGACCAGGCAGAGGGGCTAAGGAACGGGGGTGGAGAGGGGGTGTGGGAGACATCTGTAATACTGTCAACAGTAAATCAAATAAGTCAGCAAGGATGGGCAGAAAGCCCAGCTGAGCCCCGCTCTGCCCAGCACCAGGCAGAGCAGAGAGAGGTGGGCGAACAGGAAGACTTGTCCACTTGGATATAAGCTCACTTACCAGACTTTCGATTTTCTGTATTTATGGTTAATAATAATAATTTACATTTATAAGGGGAGAAAAAGGAGGCTGCTATATTTGGTCAAACATTGCATGAACACACCCCTAATGCCTTGGCGGGCCAGACCAAGTGATTCCTAGGGCCTTATGTGGCCCGTGGGCCGGACGTTCCCCACCCCTGCTCCAGGTGTTCCCAATCCTGTCACTGCTATGCCGCAGGGCTTGGAGTTGTACTTCAAGATGCTCCAGCAGTGTGTCTCCCATTTGCCTGACATGGAATTGGGCACCTGGGCTTGTCCCTCCCAGCTGTCCGCTCCCCTGCTGTTACCAGCTCCCCTTGGTCCTGCCTGGAGGAAGAGGAGCAGCGGGGGGTGAACATCCCCAGTGCTGCTGGCCTGGCTCGTTCCATGCCCTGCACCGGTCACGCCAGCTCCTAGCAAAGGTGACAATGGTCCACATGGCTACGGGCCACTTGGGAAACAGATCCCCTAGTAGGCGTGTGATAGCATCCAAGCATCAGCCATAGGTGTGAATTCTAAGTCAACAGCCCAGACGGCTTAAGTCTGATGCCAAGTCAGTCTGGTAGGGACTTCCACCTCCCATCCATGCCTTCAGCCCTGGCCTGAGCAGGATGGTGGGCAAGAGACGAAACCAGACTTCAGCGCCTTCCTTCTGCATGGAGGAACAGTCACAATCATGAAAAGCAAAGCATGACTACCGCAACCTAGCATGTGAGAGGACACAGCCGGCACCCTCTTTAAGAGCCGCACAGGCAGGGGAAAGGGTCAGGCAGGGGAGGGGCTGTAAGCCAGAGGGGTGAACCTGCAGGCCCCAGCCCTGCTTTCACTCAGTTCTGCAGGCACAGCAGGGGGAGGGGAGGCGCGGAGGGAGGAGGGGCAGCGAGGGGAGACAGGACATTCTATGGTATCATTGCTCCACAGAAGCAACCACAGTAACCACTGCTCCCCAACAAGTGTGTTCACACAAACGTCTGATTGTTTGACAGACGCAGCCAAGCCCGCTACAGCCTGAGCCGCCGGAGTGAGCTGGTCCTAAGGGAGACGCAAGAGACTCGGTCACCGTCCTGCCATGCAGCTTCAGCGCACCTGGCCGCCCCCTTCGGAGCTGTCTCCTTGCTGAGAGCTTCAGATGGCGAGGGCTGAGCCCATCAGCCCAGGACAGGGGCGGGGCAGCAGCTCCAGAGAGGCCTCCTGCCCCGCGGCTTCTCAGGAGAGGCCCAGCCGGACGCAATGCCAATCTGCCAATGTGGTACCCTTATTCCTTATTCCCAGCCCCAAGGCCAGGGCCTGAGCTGCAGGCAGCCCTGGGTGATGAGGGAACACACGGACTCCACCTGCGAGATGAAGTGAGACTCCTGGCTTCTGGAGGGCTCCCCACCACAGCTCGTGTGACCCCAACACTAGCAGCACCTCCAACATGTATTGACCAAGCATTTAGTGAGTGCCTACAGGACAACGATGAGGGCATTACCGCCCCCCCACTGGGCCTTTTTAGAGAGAGGAAGGGAGACAGAGAAAGAGAGGGGGGAAGGAGAGAGAAAGGGAGGGAGAGAGAGAAAGAGAAACACCCACCAGTTGCTTCCCCTGACTGGGGATCAAACCTGCACCCTAGGTGTGTGCCCTGACTGGGTATCGAACCCCGACCTCTTTGGTACATGGGACGAGGCTCCAACCAACTGAGCACCCCCGGGCCAGCTGCCCACCATTCTTCAGACACCACGTTACTCACTCCATCCACTCAGAATACGCTCTCCCCCCGAGAGCTGAGTCCAGAAGCCATCCCATCCTTAATCCCAGACAAGGTGCTTCCGTGACAGCACTTGTCACAGGCCTTCTCCTGGGAAGGGCCGCCTGTCTCACCAGCGTCTGCCCAAGCGGCACCACCTACCCTCAGGACCAAATTAGCTCCACACCTTAAACTGATCCGAGGCCTATTTCACACGAGAACTCTTATTAGTGCATCAGAAGGGTGTTTCATTAGGTGGAATCATTTTTCTACGTAACGTGTTTTAGATTATTGTTGTGGAAATGTTAGCCAAACTAAGGCAGAATTCCTGTGTCATGGATGTGGCCTCCCCCAGCCTCTCCTTTTAACCTATTTATATCCTCGGAGAAGAATAACAGTTGATCTCAATCTGACATAGTGGTTTCTGCTATTTCTGTGCCTCATTCTGAACGTGAACTACAAGGAAGTGTTTAAAGAATAAATAGCCCTGACAGGTTTGGCTCAGTGGATAGAGCGTTGGCCTGTGGACTGAAGGGTCCCAGGTTCGATTCTGGTCAGGGGCATGTACCTTGTTTGCAGGCACATCCCCAGTGGGGAGTGTGCAGGAGGCAGCTGGTCGATGTTTCTCTCTCATCGATGTTTCTGACTCTCTATCCCTCTCCCTTCCTCTCTGTAAAAAATCAATAATATATATATATTTTTAAATAATAAACCGGCCAGGCGCTGTGCCGCTGTCCTTTTAAATGGGACGTGTTTTGCACCTTTTATGATGTGTGTGAAGGAAAAATAATGTAACGCTCTCCAGGATCCCATTCTGTCTGTCATGGGGTGGATGTTCCTATGAATGAAGAAAGTGTGCGCGGAATGTTCCGGAACATTCTTCCAGCATCTTCGCCCTCTTCCCGAGGGCCCTCCCAGCTCCCTTCAGCGCTCCCTCTCTCGCTCTCCCCAGCGGATGCAGGCTCCTTTGGGACCAGAAGATGTTTCCCATCCCAGCGCAGGTCTTTGTAGGACGTCCGGAGAAGGGGGAGGGAAGTAAAAATATTTTCCCAAGTCAGGAGGCTTCTGGGCCAGAGGAACAAATGTGGGACCTGGAGAGACGCCAGGCCGCTTCCTGGAAGTAGAGCAAGCCCGGGCTCCTCTTGTCCTGACAGCGTCTCTCTCGTCCGCGGAGGCAGCCTGAGCCTACGAGCGAGCGAGAAAACACACACAGCGGCATGGGTCGCACGGGATGAGACGCTCTCTTCCGGGGCAATCTGCTTGTTGAAAGGTTTCCTGGTGCCTCCACTGTCCATCTTTTTCTTAGCTTACCCCTAGTTTTAGGGTCCCACGGGTGACTTCGTTGTTTGTACATGCAGGGGTGAGACGGGAATTGTCGTTATTATTACCTTCACGTATTGAAGGCCTATTTCAAACCCCCCCAAAACACACGTCCCGCCCGGACCCTCTGGACGTGACCCCTCCGTGGGGTGCTGTAACCCTCCCCGCATCGCATACCACATCTGCATCCTGAGCAGGGGCCTGCCTGGGCCCAGCAGGGGGGGCCATCACGAACAAAACAAGAATTTCTCTTGTTTGTTTGTCCAGAAGAGAAAAGAGCTTGTGAAATAAATAACATGCTCTGCGGGAGAGAAAAGGAAAGCTGCAGCTGCTTCCTTTCCTCACCTTGGGGCACCCAAAGGGGAGAAGGGGACCAGCTGTTCCTCTGCGGGCCCCACTGAAACCCCGGGAACTACAGAGTCCACAGCACCTCCTGGGCCCCAGCTTCCTCCTCTGTCAAAGAAGACAGAGCACCCAGCTCAGCAAGTGGCTTAAACACCAGGGGAAGAAAGCACCAGGACAAAGCCTGCCACATAGTAGCTGCTCATGCAGCACGAGCTTGTATCCCGAGTGGAAATGGCCTTGTAGATATTGCTTTGTGAGAGTTCAGGATGTGCAGTTAGAATTCATTCTGAAAATCAGAGTTCCTGGGGCGGGACAGGGAGAGCATTTGAACGGGCACTTTCCATGGCTTGGTGTCTCCCAGCAAATGCGTCGGGATTGGCTACTGTGTCTGAGCTGCCCCGGGAGACGGGCGAGAGGCTGGGGGCCAGGTCTCGGAGCCTCTGCCTCATGCACAGTCTAGGGAGGAGAGCATGTCTCAGCCGGGAGCTGCAGAGCCACGTGGCACGTCCTGTGATAAAAATAATTGTGCCCAGTATTTACCGATTGTGCTTCGGGATGGGTCAGCATGTTGCAAATATTGCCATACTTGTCCCTCACAACAATTCCATTAAGTAGGTGCAATTATTCCCATTTATAAGTGAGGACACCACTAATTAGCTAGTCAGAGAGGTTACCCAGCTCATCCCGGGTCACACAGCTCATTAATGGCAAGACTGGAAGTTGAACTTGTGCCGCTTAAACCTAAATTCTGTGTTCTTAACCACAACACTGTATTGCCTCCTTAGAGTATAATATAGAAACACAGGATATACTACCTTTATCAAAATAATGAGCATATTATTGTTTTGTTTTGCTGTTGTTAATCTTCACTCGAGGGTATTTTTTCCATTGATTTGTAGAGAGAGTGGAAGGGAGGGGGAGAGAGAGAGAGAGAAACATTGATGTGAGAAAGACACACTGATTGGTTGCCTCCCACACGCTGGGCCAGGGAATCGAACCTGCAATCCAGATACGTGCCCCTGACAGGGAATCGAACCCTGGACCCTTTGGTATGAGGGCTGACGTTCTAACTACTGAGAAACACCAGCCAGGGCAATCATGAGTATATTGTTAACTATGGATAGTAGCAGTATTAGGAGCATGGAGGAACTCGCTAGGTAAGACTGTCCCGGAAAGACGGGAGGTACATTGCGAAGGAAATGACATTTGAGTTGGCCCACAGAGCTATTTTCACGGGTACGTCACAGATTGGAATCAAGTGTACATTCTATTTACATTTCCACCCCACCCAGCTGCCATAAACCTAATTTTCAACCTTTTCTAATCTGCAATACATTTTCACATTTCTTTCACTAATTGTGCTATATTTGTCACTGAATATATTTGGTCACTGAAACTCTCAATACCACTGTCCCCTTTTAAGGAGGAAGCAAAAATAACACACACACACCCTAATGTATCAGGGGCTTCTTTAAATAACAAGCTCCAATAGATTAGGCTATATTTCTATAATCCATAATAATAAAAGGGCTGGACATCCTTCCTGACGAAACTGGGGTTGGAGGGAAGCCAGCCCAGGTCCCAGGCACCTGTGGGTAGCCGGAGGAGGGAAGCCTGGGTCCCAGGTGCCAGAGGAAAGGTGGTGCTGGCAGCTGGGGGAAGGAAGGCCTACTCTTGCATGAATTTTCATGCATCCGGCCTCTAGTGTATTAATAATGGAATATACCACAATGTTAACACTGACTACTTCCCATTTTAGAGGCTCCAAGTTTATGGGTGTAATCAATCTGTTTACTTCTAAATTTGACAAGTTTTCGCAAATAAACATCTGTCACTTTTAGCAGTGTATCCTATATAATAAAAGAGTAGTATGCAAATTGACCCTAATGGCAGAACGACCAGAACGATCACTGGACCAGTCACTATGAGGCGCACTGACCACCTCTTGGTCCCTTTCCCCAGAGGGCAGGCTCTGATCACCCGATGGCAAATGGGGAACCAGGGTGGGTGGCGGGGGAGGGGGCAGGGCTGGTTGCAGGCAGCTGGGGAAGATGGCTCTGATTGCAGGCCAGGCCTCTGGTATTTAAAATAACAGGCAACAACCCTGGCCAGTTCCTCAGTGGTTAGAGCACCAGCCTCCTAGCCATACTTGCAGGAAATATTTATAGCATATTTATCACCATTTCCTTGCCTCACATTTAACTTGTCCAGTCACTGCAGTCAGCCTTGAGCGGACCCCACAGAGTCACTGATGACCTCCTTGTCCCCAAATGCAAAGGACAGCTTCTCAGTTCCCAGCTTCCTTGTAGCTGACATTGCCATTGACCCCTAACCCTTCCTAACGATGGGGGGGGGGGGCTGAGCCTCCTGGTTGTCCTCCCCTCTGATGCGCCTCTGTTTTCATGTCTGACTTCAGATTCCTAGTCTCTGCAGTTCAGAAGATAGTGGGCTCCCCAGGGTGCTGTCCCAGGACGCCCTGTCCTCGCTCCACACTCTCCTGAGATGGTCTCATCACAGTTTCCATCCACATCTGTCTGCCGACAACATCGAAAGCTACACAAACAACCACAATCTTATTTTTGTTTTGTTTTTTTGAGCTCCACACATATAAGTACTTTCTTTTTTGGGGAGGGAAGTATTGATATTTAGAGCGAGAAAGGGAGAGAGAGAGAGACATTGATCAGTTGCCTTCCCCACATGCCCTGACCAGGAATCAAACCCACAGTCTGGGTATGTGCCCTGACCAGGGATGGAACCGCCCCCTTTTGGTGTACGGGACGACACTTCAACCAAGTGAACGTCCCGCCAGGCCCATACGTACTTTTTTAACAGTTCCTCTTGAATATTTGTCAAGTGCCTCAAACTCAAAATATCCTGAGCTGAACCCTTGAACCTCCCTTCACCACTGCTGCGTGTCCAGTGTCCTCCATCTGGGAAATGGAGAGCCGTCATCCTCCTGTTTAAGCCTGCGCTCCGCCCTCTCGCCAGCGAAACCCCAATGCCCGCCTGGTGTCTCTCAGAGCATCACCTCGGGCCACGCTGGCTCAGGCTGCCGTCACCATTTGGCTAAAATAATACAAAGGCCTCTGTCCTGGTCTCCCCCAAACCAGCCTTCCCTCCTCAACTCAGCTCCCCCATTCCAGACAGAGCAAAGACTTTTCAAAATGCATGTCTGATCATGTCGCTTTTCTAGTAAAGTCCTCCCATGCTCCTATTGCCCAACCAGCAGCCTCTCCAGCTTTGAGCCTCTCTGCCCATTCTCGCTCCTCTCGGCCATTCTGGAATGTTCTCAGTTGTTTGAATTGAGCAAGTTCCTTCTCACTTAGGGGCCTCTGCAGATGTTCTTTCTTTTGCCTGGAATTCGTACCCGCCTCTAGTTGGCTAATGACCTGACTTCCTCTCATTATCACTTCTTCTTTGAGCTTTCCCTGACTCCCGGACTAGACTCAGTTCATCTGGTTTATATTCGTGTTACACCTGGCACTTTGCACATTTGCAGTGGGTTGCTTTTATGTCATTATTTGTTGAATGTTTCTTCTCCCCGCTAGGTTTTAGCCTTCCTGAGGGCAGCATCTGCCCAGCTATCTTTGCAGCAGCAGCACCTAGAAGTGACTAGCTCACTGGAGAGGCTAAATCTCCATTTCTTCTCCTAACGACCATCAAACATCTATCTAGTCAGTAGCCATAGCTTCACGTGAGCATTGAACACTGAAACGCAGGGCCATCTCCTTGACGGTACGTCCTGAGCCAAGTGCAATGCTGACTGCACTGGCGTTCCCACCGCTGGAAGTGCACGCTGAGAATTCCATTTCATTAAGTGCTCTCGCGGGCCTCTGAGCCGAGCCCTGTTCCCACAGGTGTGCGGAGTGACTGGGCACAACTGTCCCCACGTCCTGGGTGAGGATCCCAGACACAGAACGGTTAGGTCACTTGACAGGGCCCGACAGGTGGTAACTGCTGGGGCTGGGATTTGAGGAAGCCTGACTTGGATTTGAAACAGACCCGTGTCTATCCTCTATCGGCACCTGACATATATATGCACCTGAGAACTTACTCCTTTCAGAGCAAACAGGCAGCGGGCCTGGTGGGGCCTCAACTCTCAGGCTGCCTGGACACCCGCTGGACACCTTCAGATCTTGTTTCCAAGGTGTTGCCAGCACCACCAGAACCGGGCCCACCAGGACCCTCATCTGGGGGCACGAGTGCCACCTGGTGGAGATGAGTTGTGTGCTGCCTTGGATTCTTCCTAATATTTATCCTTAACAGAGCTCCCAATGCACCGGGATTTCAGGAACTGTTGGTAGGCTGCTAGGCAATGATGCACGGGAGTGCTATGCCAGGCTAGCCAGGGGTGAATTCTCCTTCTGTCCTTTTTATCGCATTTGTTTTACTGAGTCTACATTGAAGTTTGATTTAAAAATAGAAGAAACTTTTTTGTCATTGTCGCTCAGCACTTTTTCCCCCTTTTCCATAATAAGGAAGGCAAGATTTATATGCAAGGAGGCTTAACTTCCCTGCCTCAGTTTCTCTCTTTTTTCAATGGTGACAATACTAGCATCAGCTGCAGAGGGTTGCGGTGAAGATAAAGTGAATGAGTCTGTGTGCAGCGCCAGGCCAGCCCGCAGCACAAGATAAGCACTCACTAACGTTATGTGTCTACGATTTGTCCTGACCCTCATTGAAGCTGGAGGATTCCCTTCTAGGGGGTGAAGACAAAGATAAACACTTCAAAATCTGGCATGCTCCAGAGGCACTCCTTTTGAGAACAAGGCGGGGTGGGGGGCAGGGAGAAGCTCCGCAGTCACAACGAGGAGTAAAATTGTGGATGAGAGCTGTCTATTCATTCTGTAAGGATTTCCTGAGTCTCTCCACACGCTGAGAAAGGTTGGGAACCAGCGGTGAGAGCCAGGAACCCAAGCCGCAGGCCGTGGAGCCTGGGGACAGAATGAGCAGGTGGACAGAGCAAACAAGAGGCTGCGGTACATGCTCGGTCGGGGGTGTGGGGACCCGCCAGCAGACACCCGAATGTCTGGGCAGCTGGGGGTGGGTATCATCACAAAGGATATACAGCCCGGCCGGTGTGGGTCGGTGCTTGAGCACTGACCTATGAAACAGGGGGGCACGGTTCAATTCCCAGTCAGGGCACATGCCCGGGTTGCAGGCTTAATCCCCAGTGTGGGGCGTGCAGGAGGCAGCCGATCCATGATTCTCTCCCATCATTGATGCTTCTATCTCTCTCTCTCTCCCTCTCCTTTCCTCTCTGAAATCAATGTACATATATATACACTCTCAAAAAGATGAAAAATTATTCTGACAATTGCTGTATTCGCATCTATTCCCATGCGGTCACTTTAAAACAAAACAAAACAAAAAAACAACTCTTGCTTTATAGTTGTTTTCTGGTCGAACAAGTCAAACCAGTTTCCAAGTCTAATTGGTCCAGCACAATGGCCTCTAGCAGGAGTGTCCCAGGCTCCCTGTTGGGCCGAGTGGCCTCACCCAGGTCAGCACGAGGACTTCTGGAGCTACTCGGACTCCCCTTCCAACCAGTGGCTGTTCCCAGCCAACCACAGATTACAGGCTAATTGCCCTGGTCTCAATAAAACTGGCTAATGCAACGTCTGTGGACAGCCTTAAATTAATAATTTGCAAACATTGCTCAGATCATTGGGTTTTAAGAAAACAACTCTGAGCACAATGGAAATGTTCTATGGACAAGTTAGAAAAAGGTGGTGAGATGTTTGCATAAAAACAAATATGGGAAAAGTCCAGGTGTGGTGAATTAAAAAAGCAAACTCAAGACATGATGGCCTACCAGGAAGGACTTGTTTTGGGAGTTAAATCCAAGACCTGAGCAGTTGCTTAGTAGGACCATAAAGTTAACCGTTTCCTATTTCTAGTATCGGAGACATTGCAGAGGGCAGATTTCTAAAGAAGCTCTTCCTTTATATCTTTTTTTAAAATTTTTTAAAATAAGTCTTCATTGATTTTTAGAGAGAGCAGAAGGTTGGTGGAAAGAGGGAAACAGACCCGCTGCCTCCTGCCCACCCCCGTGGGGGATGCGCCCACAACCCAGACATGTGCCCTGACCGGGAATCAAACTGGTGACCTCTTGGTATATGGGATGCTGCTCAACCAATGGAACTACACCTGCCAGAGCTTACATTTCTTTTCTTTATTTATTTGTAAAAATGATCCCTTGGTTTGAGCACACTGTCTGTGGAATAGTTGGGGTGGGTCCTCTCCACTTTCTGTAGGTCTTTGTCACCTGGTTTCTGGCTTAAGATGGTCACCTCTACATGGTCCCCCTGCCTCCAGGTTGCTCTGCACCCACCTTCCTTCCGTGAGATGGCCACAACTCAACATCGAAAGCTCCAAACTAAGCAAAGCTGAAAGAACACTGTTGATGGGTCTAAATGTAAGAGATAAAATAATTCTTTAAAGAGCAAAGGGGTCATGAACACAAAATATAGACTAGTGGTAACCCCTTGGGGGAGGCAAGGGAATGGCACAGGGAAGAAGACCAGAGCGATGGTTCAGCATTTTCAAGAACTGGGGGAAAAGAAATAACAAGGCCAGCATCCTACATCCAGAAATCCAGGTGGGCAAGGCGTAGGAGTGCTCATCACCAGGGAGCGGCCGCCAGGAACTGCTCAGGAAGCGTCCAGGCGGCGGGCAAAGGAAACACAGGGCAGATGAGCTGAGCAGAACGGAGATCGGGATGGCAGACACCAGTTCAACACTATCAACAACATTAACGACGTCGCCAAAATGCTCCAGTTCAAAAGCAAAGTTGTCACATGACAGAAAACCGAGTCCTGGCCGATCCCAGTGCCTTTGTTTCCGCATTGAAGTATAGCTGACATACAATAAATACTGTGTTAGTTTCAGGTGTTCAGCATGCCATGCACTGTATACCTGAAACTAATATAATGTGAGATGCCAATTACATCTCAATTTAAAAAGTAAATCAAAATTAAGTAAATTTTTTTTAAAAATCAGAAGACCTGGTGACAGTGGCCTCAGAGTGGGACCCTGGAGCCACTGGGCTGGCTGCCTGGCCTGACCCTGGGCATCTCCCGTTGGTTGGCCTCCATGCTCATATCCCATCACTTCCCATCTGGCCCGGGGGGAGGGTGCGGGGGACAGGGGGAAGGAGAGACTGGACAGCAGCGCCCTCCATGTCCAGGAGCAATGCCTGCGAGGTGTTGGGGGATGACTTAGCTCCTCCGTTGGCTCACCTGTGGGTGTGGACGCAGAGGGGCTTCCTTGTGCTGTCCTCGGGGTCAGGTCCTCATCCCTGGACCAGGGCCATCCCTGAGGGCCGCTGAGGGGAGCAGTCAGGCCAGCCAGGGCCCACAGGAGGAGATGATGGAAGGCTGAGAACAGGGCCGCTGTGGCAAGTCAGAAAGAACTGGATTGTTTCCTGGAAAAAAAAGAGGAGAGAGGGTGACTCAACTGTCCTCTCCAAGTGTCTGAGGGGCCATTATGGTGGCGTGATAGCCCAGGTCTCTCCCTCTCAAACCACCCGTGTTTGTCCCCATGTTTGCCCTGGGCAGCAGGAAGGCAGCGGTTTCTTCCCGAAGGAAGAACTTGGAGGGACAGCAGCCTTCATCTGCTCCAGGCCGTCAGGAAGAAGGCAGGCGAGACTTTCTGTCTAAAACTCAGAAAACAGACTGGGTGGCTGCTCGAGTGCTTTCCCAACTTGAATTCTCAGTGTTGTCATCCACCAGGTTCCCTTCCTTTTGGTAAGCTTCTCAGGAGAGATTTAGAAAGAGCGTCCTGAACAAGGAGACGCAGCCCCCACCACTTACCCGTCCTTGGGAACAGTCTCCACAGCAGCACAGACCCGATGTTGCCCCAGCGGAGGATGTGTATGCTCTTTCCCAACAAGTAGCTGGAACAGCCAGGAAAGTGAGCTTTTTCCCCCCAAGTTAACTTTCTACCCAATGGCTATGGCATAGTTTGCTCAACTGGCTCAGCCAGAACAGCTTGGGGCCGGAATCAAGCCTCAGGCTGCTTATAAACAACGTCCCCAGGTTCCCGACTTTCAGTTGCTTTCTCTTAGTTTTAAAGACAATAGCAGGTCCTCGTGTCTCTGCCTGTGAACCGGGGTCTACGCAGACGAGCTGGGGGTTTCTCAGGACGTCAAGGCCACAGACCCGTGTCCGGCACCATCAATCCAATAACAGATGAGCAGATCATGGTCAGCAGAGAACAATAGCTACTCCCTGTTGCGAGGCTGGTGGGTGCCAAGTGCCTTCATGCTAATCTTCACAATGACCCAGGAGGAAGGGATTGAAGTCTCTATCTGACAGAGTCGCTGAGATAAGGAACTCGCCCAAGGCCACACAGCCAGTAGGTGGTGAGATCTGGAGCAGATCCAGGCCAGCTTACCCCCAGCCCACTGCATCCCAGCCCCTGGCTCCCTTGGTGAGGATGAGCTAGCTCCAACACCACGCCAGGTCATGCACGAAGTCATCTGGTCCGTCTCCTGGCACCACGACTTCATCGTCTCCCTCACTAGCTCCCCCTTCCCGGGCAACGAAAGCCATGGCTCACAGGGACATTACCATGAAACAGCCTGCTGCCTGGCTTCAGTTCCCTTCCCACCCTCCCTGTGCCATGGCCAGCTGAATTTCTTTCACCTACACCTTTAAAGCTTCAGAGCTATGGCTTCTTAACTCCCACCGTAAGCACAGTCAAGACTCGCTAAGCAACCTGGGTCTCCATCCCGTGCCCAATGGAGTGGTCCGTGGACCTTCAGCAATAGCATCACCTGGACAGCGGACCAAAATGGCAATGCCCCACCCAAAAAAACAAAAAACAACAACAAAAAACAAAACAAAATGGCAGTGCCTGGAGGCCTCGCTGTGGGTGACCGTCTCTGGATGAGTCTGCCTGTGTCATTAGCCCTCCAGCTGCTTCCACATGTGAGGGAGTCTGAGGATTCTCCGCAGCAGAGGTTCTCACCCTCGGATCACACTGTGACCCTGGGAACTTCCGCCGGATTCACCCTCAGAGACTGACTTGTCCGCGGATGGCCTGGGCCTTGGACTTTGCAGAGCTCCCCTGGGGGTCTTATGTGCGGCCAGGACTGAGCACGCCTTCCTGGACCTAGAACTCGGCTTCTCCCAGGTGAGCCCGCAAGGGAACCACTGGGGAGTTTGTCAAAGTGCAGGCGCTGGGCCCACTCCCCGAGGTGCTGGTTCAGTGGGCCTGGAGGAGGAAGGGAGAACTAGCATCTCTAATGAGTTCCCAGTGTTGTGGGCAGTTAGACAGACAGGAGCAGGCAAGGACGCTGGGCCAGGAATGGACATCACAGGCAGAGAGGCCCTGGTGCCTGGCAAGGGGCAGAGCAGGGAAAGCCCCCCAGGCGACCTTCCTCCCCAGCACATTGCTGCCATGCGGTTTGGGCCCTGCCCTTTCCACCCTGGAGATAACATCGAGGCCTCGGCTGCACTTCAGCTCCAGGCCCAGAAAAGCAGCAAAACCAGCCAGGTGACCCGTGGCTGCCTCAGGACCAGCTGCACTGAGGAGTGACCCCCTGTCCTGGCACCCACCCATCAGTGGAGACCACGCCCCTGACAGGGCACCCCTGGAAGCTGACGGGTTTTCTACTGAGACCCTCCCTGAGAGCTCCTCACAAGTCCCACCTGCAGGAGAGAAATCCACTCAGCATGAAGGACCAGTGAGCGCTCTCCCCCAGGGGAGCAGGGACACCCCATTCCCTCTCCCCCCACCTTTCCTCTGAGAGGCCCCAGGAGACCTGCAACCAGGGGAGCAATGGACAGCGGCAGCTCGTCCCAAGCTCCCCTCTCACCTTATCTCCAAGGCCTCCTTTTCCCTGACTCCCCATGAGCCAGAGCAGCCCAACCCCCTCTCCTGCTGCTTCTATGTCCCTCCTTATCTCACTGTCCTGAGTGTGTTGGCTGCGGCCAGTACATTCTTGTTACTTTCCCACACTTTATCTCTTGACTGAAATCTTTCCCTCAGCTCATCATGAGGAACATGAGGTAATGTTCTGGCAGGAGCCACACCTTGAGCTCTATTCACTTAAACATTCTTGAATATTAGCTTGCATTGCCCACTGCTAGATTTTATTTTATTTATATTTTGTTAACTCCCACCCGAGGATATTTTTCCATTGGTTTTTAGGGAGAGTGGAAGAGAGAGGGAAAGGCAGAGAGAAATATCGATGTGGGAGAAACACATTGATTGGTTGCCTCCTGCATGAGCCTCGACCAGGGCCCAGGCCAGGGAGGAGCCTGCAGGAGCCCTTTTGTCCACAGGCTGACATCTGTCCACTGAGCCAAACCAGCCAGGGCTGCTAGATTTTAAATAATTACGGAAAAATCTTTTTTGCTGCCTAGAAACCTTCAGGGACACCTTGAACTTTTCAGCCCTAATTTAAATGATTTTGCAAACATTGAGGCCACAGCAGACTAGATTAAGCTAGCCTTGAAAATAGAAGAATTATTAACCTATTTTTCCCCAGAGGACATTTAGACATTCAAGGAGTGAAAACCGCGTTTGCCCAGAATAAATAACTACACTTCTTAGGCGAATTGCCATTTGCAGAGCTTAAAGACAGCCCATGACTGGAGATCCGTGAGGCCCGGGTCACTTCCAGTAGGAAGGCATGTCCTAGGGCAGAGCAACGATAGAGAAAAACCACACTTTCTTGCAGAAGCACATGAACAAGTCTTGGCCTTGTTGTTCTAGCTGCTTCCATTGCTGCTATTGCCAGAGATGATGGGACAGCACCTGATTCCATCGACTCTCGGGATCCCTGGGGAGGGGAGGGTCACTCCCAGTGGCCTTGCAGGCTGGGCACGGCAACTACCCAGGGCACCATTCATGTAAGCCTTGGGGTCGCGCTGCCTAGCGGGCTGGGCGAGGGTTCCATGTTTTCTCCATTTCCATGGGGAGTGGAAGCCTCAGTCATCTCTCCCCAGAAACAGGGGCCTAGAAAGCTTCACAGCAAGCGGCCACGGAGGTCAAGCTCCGTCCTCTGCTTCTCCTGCCACACCTGCTCCCGGGCACTGGCTCTGGGGGACCCCTGGGGGATGGGGTGGGGATGGAGAGAACAGAAGTTCCCACCGTATCTGTTCCCACGCTCAGGGAGAGACATGGGAAGCCCAGGTGAAGGGAGCCTGACAGCCTTGAGGGCCGGGGAGGCACAGAAAGGAGGTCTTTGACACACATGTAGCCTGAGGACATACGTGTGAACCGTGGCTCCTTTCAGAGCCACGGATAGAAGCCAGGTTCTTGCTCCTGACGCAGAGGAGCCCGCTTTCTGGGAATTCTGTGGTTGGACCAGCACGTTTGTCCGGCGTGAAAGTACACGAGGCGTCACTGTCTAAGGTTCTGTTGGTGTGAATGTTACGCTGACCTTTGGTAAGAATTATTTTCTTTCTTTTTTTTCTATATATTTTATTGATTTTTTACAGAGAAGAAGGGAGAGGGATAGAGAGTTAGAAACATCGATGAGAGAGAAACATCGATCAGCTGCCTCCTGCACACCTCCTACTGAGGATATGCCAGCAACCAAGGTGCCTGCCCTTGACCGGAATCGAACCTGGGACCTCTCAGTCCGCAGTCCGACGCTCTATCCACTGAGCCAAACTGGTCAGGGCTGGTTAGGATATTTTCTTAAAGTGCCTGTACATTTAAGTATTGTATCCATTTCATGTGGCCAGCATTTCAACTAGACATACATGTTTTTCCCTACACAATACAAACTTAAAACAAAAAGAAAACACGAAATGATAGAGAAAACAACACCTCCATCTCCAGCCTCGGAGACAACAAAAAATACAGACTCAATGCCTTCCCTGCTGCCTCTCTTTCCTGGAAAGTTTTCCTTCTTCTCTTCAAATCATGTGAAACTCTCACCTGAGCAAGCTCAGGCCAGCGAGTGGAGTGGGAGCCGGCCTTTCTGGAAACTGTTGGAAGCTTCTGGAAACTGTCGGAAGTGGGCCTGAGCACAACCTCACTTTCCAGGCAAGCCCATAGAGGTGAGAACCTATCACAGATGGAAGCTACTGAGAACTGGCTGGCTACTTGCCTGCGCCACACGGAGCTAAAGATAGCAGCAGCATGAACAATGGGACGGAGGTTAGAGAGCAAACACACTTGAATAAAACCGGGTGGGAGTGTCTTCCTGCGCACGGGCCGCAGGAACTCTGCCCTCGGAAGCCTCACCTTCCAGAAGAGAGAGGCCCCACCTCACACCCCTTACAAGCCCCAGCCCCCTCGATTCCTCAGGTTTCTTATCTTTTTTCCCTATAAAAGTTTTCAGCTTCATGAGGGCAAAGACTCCGTGGCTGTTATTCACAGTTATGTCCCCATTACCCACCTGGCAGAAGGCCTGGCAAATAGTAGGTCCTCACGGAGAAGCTGGATGGGTAGATGAGTGGGTGGATGAGAAAGAAATTCGGAGGAAGGTTTGATTAAGCACACAGGCAAGGGAAATTTAACCAAAAAATTAACCGTAACGCCCACTCCCTCCAACCTTTGACTCTCCAACATCAGGATTCATGAGGAAGAAAGGGAGAGAACGGGTAAAGAAGAAAAGACGGTGGTAATGTACATGAAGCTATGTTCCAGAAGCTGACCCAATTGGTTCTCGAATATTCATCCCTACACACACATGCGTGCACACACACACACTTCTAATATACAGAGCTGCCCCACGCAGGCCAGATATCGGCCCACAGAATAAAAGGTTAATTTGAATAGATTGCATAAATTAGATACTAATCCATCACAGGCAAATTTCTGTACCCCGAGTCTGACCAGGTGCCCTCAGAAGGGACTTTCCTAGACGGTGGTACAAGGGCCAGGAGCCTCCTTTGAGAAAAACAAATTTGCATTTTCTACGTCACTTTCGCTGTGGCTCTTTAGTGCTCCAGTTGCTGAGCAATAACACGGCTGGAGGCTGAACAAGAAAAGCAGGAAAAAGAGGGAAAGAGGCCCCGTTTATCCAGAAGCTGAGTAACAAACCTGTAAGAACAGAGTAAGCCATAGCTTTATCACTCATTTCCTCCTCAGCGAAACGCAGCCACAAAAAGGGACGAAGGCAAGAATGACGTAACATGCCACAGGCATTTTTGCCGCTGTCAGAGCTTCTGCTCTCCCCTCCTAGGCCCAAGCCTCTCCCTACCTCCGTCTCCTGGGCTTAGGTGTGGCCATGCGGCTTCTGCATCTATGAGATGTGAGCGCAAGGGATACGGTCACGTCCAGGGGAAGCATGCAGGAGCTGTGCTTGGTTCTTCGCGGCCCTCGTGCCTCCTGCCACCATGATGGCTGGCACTTACAATGAGGGAGCCTCCGCCAGCCCGAGTCCTGAGGTGAGGGTGATGCCGAGCAGGAATCAGCAGCCTAAGGGCACTGGGTTGGGGGACTGTGTTTGCCAGCAACGTTTGATTGGCATGTAGCCATGCCCACTTCTCAGCGCAGGCCTGCTCTCAGGTTACAACTGAGTTGCTGCAAAGGAGATGATGCAGCTTGAAACCTTGTTTGCCAAATGGCACTCTTAGGACAAGTATGCTCTGACTCTTGATATAAAGCACTGCCCCTCCCCACTTACTTGAGGAGGACATGTCATCTGTTCATGCACAGGTTGCTTAAACTCTTGGCAGACTGACTATAGAAATGAACAATGGTCCAACTCTGCATAAAAATAGAAATCTCACACACAATCGGCAGCAACCAGGCCAGAAAGCCAACCTATTATCCATACTGACCAGTCCTAGCAATTAGCCCCTATCTCTAGCAACCAGTCCATGAAACCAAGCAGTACCCCTGTAACCATCAGCTTCAAGTGGTCAGGACTTGATTAATATCTGACCATTTTCATAAGTTTTGTCCCCACTTCCAAGTTAGGGTCAACCAGAGAAAGCCAAACATGCTCC